>JAQIWA010001093.1:0-21332 GCA_034693305.1 Eueremaeus valkanovi
TAGGACAGCACCGATGGGTAGTATCAGACCAATGAAGGCCAGAGTTTGCGGATGTTTTAGATTCGGATAAAAAACGTATTTATATAAATTGAAATTAGTTTTACTGATCGGTAGTATTGATTCGGATAAGAAAGGATACGATATCTGATATCCGGTCGCAAACACTACTGAATCGCAAACCGTTTCTTTAGTTTGACCTAAAATTGATTTAAAAGAAAATGAATGAAAGTTAAGATTAAATTTATATTAAATTAAAAACAAGCAATTATTTGCCTTTAAATATGACCCCATTCTCAGTGAACCTTTCGATGTCTGTCTTCACGACCACGAATCCAGACATAAGTCTTTTGGGCAAATCGTCGTTAACGAAGATGTGTTGAGAGAAGAGTCTGTGCTTTGGTTTCAAACCGTATAACTTGTGGTCAAATCTAACGTTCAGATAACTCTCACCAACGGAACAGGCCCATGAGTAGGGTGATATTTTAAAAAGTGTGTCCCAAAAGCGAGTCAGCATTACTGAGTCGAAAGGACGACCTTTGTGTCCAACTCTATGGCAAACCCAAGACCCGGTTCGGGTCGAGAGATAAACCTATGTTTGAAAGCATTTAAATAAATTTGTTTTGACGTGAATTACAAATCCTGTGGAACTGTAGTCATAATGAATACCTTTTTGCAGACATTAGACAACTCGACGGCTATATCTCCAGCAGAGTTGCCGATACCGACGACGACAACAGTTTTCTCTTCATATCCTTTCGCATCTTTGAAGGCGTGCGCGTGAACTACAGATCCCTTGAACTTATGCTGATCTTTGAATTCAGGCACAAATGGCTTATTGTTATGTCCGGTGCAGACCATTACGCCATCGAATACTTCATCCAACGTATAGTCGGACTCAATATTCCTGACCATTAATTTCCATTTTCCCGATTCCTCGTAATCAGCATTCGGTTCACATTTAATGACTTCGTGTTTGAGATTCACATACTTTTTGAATCCAATTCTCTCCGAATACAGATTCAGATATTCAGCCTTTGATTGCAATGAAAATTGTAATTGAAATCAAATTATAATAAAAGATAAGAATATGTTAGACAAGAGTTGATACCATTTTCGTGTTATGCATATAATTGGGAAAGTGTTTGGGCGGAGGAAAGTCTGAGAACGGAGTCATTTCTTTGCTGGTGTTGATTGTGGTCGACCTCATGATCGAAGCACTTCCGTCGACCTCTTCTTCTCTGTAGAGCCAAAGTCCACATATTTGGTCACTCTTTTCGTAGACAACGACATCGAATCCCTGTTCTCTGCAGGCATTGAAGGCACCCATACCTGAATTGCCGGCACCGATAACTGCTATTCGTTTTACAGACATTTCGATTATTTTGATGAATAATATAAAATATTCACATTTTTATACGAAATGAAAACTCAAAAAATTGAATATTTTCTTATAGTTTGACGTATTTCTGATTCATTAAAGGATTTGAATTTTAATAACAGGTATGACCCCGACTATTAATAGAATGTTTGGCTCCAATTTTCACTGAGCCTTTAGTCTGAAAATATTTTGTTTATTACTTATATTTATTCTTGATTTTGATATTAATGTTGATTCTATTGAATAAGATTCAGAGATTCTACCCTTGCTCCAATTCGATATTCATCATATTCTAGCTGGTCACATTTTTTTCACTGACATCTTGCACATCTCAATTTTAGTAAATATTAGAAACTTTCCACAACTGTTTCCAAAAACTAAACGACAACTCAATTAAAGTTTATTTTCTCACTTTAATTGTTGTTTGACTCAAATTATAATTAAAATCTTATTATTATTTATAGCTCTGTCCATGTGTTTGACAGCTCTTCGAATCCTGTTTTTAGTTTTACTACATTTTAATAATAATTGAGTTTCATTAAGATTTATTTTCAAATAAACAAGGTTGTCACACACTTCCTTGAATAGCTTCTGGGAAAACTCAGTCTGTCAACGAAGGCTCTCCACGTGGCTCAGTTCATAACATTCAGATTGGCCTAGGTCATGCTCTTCTGAATATGTGATTTAAGTCTTTAGATGTCATACTCAGGACTAAATTTAATAAAGAAAAACCACCTAACTTAGAATAATTGCCAAGATGACATGATAGCGTACCTGTAATAGAATTGTTATCGAAATCTCCCCCAGAAATGACCTTTATTTTGACATTTCTTTAATTGCAAGAAATATATCGGAAAACAATTCTTATAATCTTTTTATTAATCAGACAAACGATTCAATTGTTTCAAATCAAGTCTTATTATGAGTTAAAATCAAAATTGGGTTTAATTATTAGCAGTAAATAAATAAGTTATAAAAATCTTATGAATTGTGACAAAAGAATACGATTTTTATATAATTAATAAATATTTTATAAAAGAAATTATGATTTTGTGTCTGAATTTCATTTAGACATTTGATCAATAATTTTCGAGACATCAAATGATTTAAGTGTTTCACTGAAATATTTTTCTGCATTAGTGCTGATAATGGTCTTCAACTGTTCCCTCTGGTGATCCAATATCTTGGACACGACTTCGTTGAAAGGCCAGGAAAGGTTGTCTGTGTTCAGTGCAAAGCCTTCCACCGAATTCACTACCAATGAAGAGATTGTTAACATTTTTGTCGATTCGTCGAACTCTAGTACTGTATTCAATAGGCATTTCCTGATCAGCACCTGTAGAGCCCAACCGGATATGTAAACCCTGTTCTTCAGTTTTGCATCCACTTTGAAGTCAGCCGTTATGTTAGCTATGGATAGATTGGCATTAATTGACCACAACTTCATTTGGCTGTTGGCGTGCAGTGAAACAGATCCGTCTCTTTTGATATTTGAAATTCCCTCCAGTTTTAGATTATATACCTTGACATTGCCTGAACATGTGGAACAATTTTAAATTCAATTCAGTATAAATGAAATTCAGTGCAAATCAGTCAACAAGTTTGACTGAAGAGTCTTTAAGCAGACTTTATTCCGGTATAAAACTGAATATGAATGCCATACTAACCCAGATCTTTGATTTCAAAAGTGCCGAAATCCTGAATAGTCATTGGATCAATCATTTGCCCGAACTGTTGCTTATAATGAATGAGAAACTCGTCGACCAAAGCGTTGGCTTTTTTCTCTTCAATTCTAAACGACTCCATATTTCTGAATCTATGACCCATTCCTTTCTTCCGGTACACTATTGGACAAGATTTGATCAGAAAATGACTTTAAATGAAAATTCAATATCAATTGTATACTCAGAGTGCCCAAGCAATCTAGATCCTCCTGTCCACAATGAATGCCCAGGCAATCAAATGAAATGTAAATAACAAGCTTAACTTAAGAGCAAGATCGCACAGGAGGGTCAGATATTCGGATTGAGGACCTTGGTGTCGCCTCTATAATATTTAGCTACTGACCTGGAATATAATTTTTCATTTTATTTGAATATTTGATGAGTATTTGAGGTTTGATTACATGACTATTCACAGAACAAACTCCATTCGTAACGATTTTGATCTGACATTTATCACTTTTATCGTAGTTCACATTTGGGTTATTATCAATGCTATTGATGTCATTTTCATACAGTCTGTCCATTATAGCTGTCCGTACGTTACGATTCGATATAATTATCAACAAATTAATTATAATTAAAAATAATTGTCTGAACATCGCTAAGAGTTTTTCAAAAATATTTAAATTAATCGAAAAATTTTTATAAATTGAAGCAATAATTTGAGCACAGGATCAATTTTTTTTAATAATTCTGATTCACATTTTCAAAGTTGATTTAATTTCAATTCAATTTAGTTTTATTAGAATTAATTGCAATCATATTATTAATAAAATTTTTCCACATTTTTAATGAAACAGATATTTAAGTGTTCTTTGACTTAAGGATGTATTTGTTTCCTCTCATATCATATCATCGAATGCTTTACAGACTAACAAAGTCTACATTCAAACCATATAAATGTCAGAATTGTCGTCAATACAAATACATTAGGTTTACGAAGAAAATTATGCTTTTATTCATTCATTCATTTAAAGGAAATGCAATTTTCTATACGATATTACATAAAATATTTTGTATGAAATGTTTTATTAGAATTCAATATAATATACGTTTACATTATTTTTAATTCACTCTATTACTAATTTTTTTCAGACACTTCCCACTTAATTATTGCTGTAGTGCCCTGGCTAAAAGTGGCTATAAATAGAATAACAATAGTAATAATACAGAATTCTATGATTGTAGCAAGGCATGTTTATAAGCAGTGTAATATTTTACATTGCTCAATATTGCTAATCATTAATTGTTCTATATCTAAATTGGATCAATCGCAAAGTTTTGATACGAATATTGTTAACTAGACACAATATGATCCGGTTTAATTTAGATAAAATACTGTTTAGACTTATTTTCGAGCTCATCCGGGCCATATTAAATTCGACCGCGAATATGATAGCCGCGAATATACTGCCAGCGATCAGAATGGGATAAACTCCTCTCAATATTTCATTCAAATGAATTTGGTTTTCACTTTGATTTACTCGACTGACTCTTGTCTTGTTGTTTTTGATCGCGAATTGTTGGCCCATTATGTTAAGCATCAGTTGAAACACTTTCTGGTGTTTAACATGTAAACCACTTTCGACTGATTTCGATAAACTAATTGACAGTAAATAAAAAAATATTTAATATTTTCAAAAATTATTCAATTTATAAATCGCTTACAAATGTGTTATCTCTTCACTGAACGCATGTTTTCTGGACATTGCGAGCGCTATATAATTGCCTGAATATTGTTTTGAAGGCGAGACTAATGACAGGTAACCGCAAATAGTCTGATAACTATTGACCACGTCAGATTTAGCCACAAACACGTATCGACCTGACCCTACTTGTTCTATCATCTCGATTAGTTCGGAGTGATTTTCATACCTCTCTTTGGTTTCAACAAGCTTATTCTTATCCTTCAATACCTTATAATCGTGAGGTCGGAGCGATCTTAAGTTTCCGATACCTCTGGTTCGCATAACTATTTTGAAATCACTTTTTTCTCTCAAATCCTTAAAATTATTAACCATTGGTTCGAATAGGTCTACGAAATAAGTACTCAATAAGTGCTCAGAAAATGTTTTCGATATAATAGCACTCATTTGAATCCATGTGACGATCAGTATAATTGTTGACAGTTTATGGAAAATATTTGAATTATTCAAAAATAGATCACTTAATGAATTGAATCGCGAAGATGACTGTGAAATGAGTTGTGATATTATATCTGTTATACTTTGAGCCCATAATGAACTTGAGTTCATTTTATGCCAAACAATAGTTATGCAAATGATTGAAATGAGAATCAAATACCAAATCTTAAAAAAAAATAATTGTGTTTTAAGTTTTGAAAATATAATAGTTTTTGAAAAATATTTTACATTTGAATCAAAGAGTGAAATGAAAGATAAGAATGAATTGTTTTCAATCGGTATTAGTTTAGTCAATATAGAAAACATGAAGACCCGGTCGGTTATTACATAATTGTAGAGGGGTATACCAGTTCGGTTCAGGTAATAGGGCTGAATCAGCGGTGTATCCTATTCAGGGATAAAATTTCAAATTCAGGATTAGTTGTCATTTTTTCTATTGAAAGCAATTAATTGTCTTTACATTAAATAAAATCATTTCCGAAAGCGTTGTCTTAACGCGAATATTAAAATTCATTGAACACATCAAGTGATCGATTATTGATGACATGAATTGATCCAGAATTAACTTTTAATAGAATAATAAATTCTTTTAATTCGCATTTAATATAATAAAATGTACTTTACTTACAATTTTGGTAGGATTTGATCGAATAATTACCGATAGATTACGATTGGCTGCCATAGGATGACCGCAATCCAGAATTGTGTTCGGAATAACTTTTTTGTATTTGAAAAAGTCTGCCACAAAAGACATAACTCATTCAATTGATGATATTTCCCACAATTAATGAATTTAAAGAATGTTTCAAATAAATAATGAAATTAACTTAATTTAAAGTATTTTATGTTTAAACTAAGGAATAGTTTTGCAGTGAAAATAATATCTGATTTAGAAGAAAAGTGTCAAGCTAGTTTTATACTCGATGATCTTTGTATTTATACTTTGGTCTACGAATGTTATATAAAGCCTTAACATATTTCAATAGCCGTATAGATCAATTTGAATATGACCCTTCCCACTTTTATTAAAATAATTTGTTTCAACCCATAATATAAATGGCAAAACAAAAAACATTTATTATATTCAGAATTAATTCATTTCGCAATCGATTTCAATAAAATAGATTAATATTTTGATAATAAAACTTCAAAAATACAAGCGATTAAACCGAATGTGATTTTATGTATATTTAGAATATATTAATCGATTTATTATAAACTTAATATAAATTAATATTCAATACATTAATAGTTTTTGTTGTTTTGAAATATTTGCTACAATTATAATAAACTAGTACAAACGCGTAAATAACACCCTTAACTTTAAACCCTATTACGCTTTTTTCGATGGCACCTGGGCCATATTAGCTTCGACCAAGAATATAATAGTGGCGAATATAGTGCCAACGATCAGAATGGGATAAACTCCTCTCAATATTTCATTCAATTGAATTTGGTTTTCACTTTGATTTACTCGACTGACTCTCGTCTTGTTATTTTTGACCGCAAAGTCTTGGCCCACTAAATGCAGCCACAGTTGAAACACTCGGTGCTCTTTAATATGTAAACCACTTTCGACTGATTTCGTTAAACTAATTGACAGTAAATAAAAAAATATTTAATATTTTCAAAAATTATTCAATTTATAAATCGCTTACAAATATGTTATCTCTTCACTGAACGCATGTTTTCTGGACATTGCGAGCGCTATATAATTGCCTGAATATTGCTGTGAAGGCGAGACCAACGACAGGTAAGCGCACTTAGACTGATAGATGTTAACCACATCAGATTTGGCCACAAATACGTATCTACCTGACCGTACTTGTTCCATCACCTCGATTAGTTCGGAGTCATTTTGATACCTCTCTTTGGTTGGAACAAGCTTATCCTTATTTTTCAATAACTTATAATCGTGTGGTCGGAGCGATTTTAAGCTCCCGATACCTCTGGTTCGCATAACTATTTTGAAATCACTTTTTTCTCTCAAATCCTTAAAATTATTAACCATTGGTTCGGATAAGTCCGCGAAATAAGTACTCAATAAGTGTTGAGAAAATGATTTCGTAATAATAGAACTCATTTGAACCCATGAGACGATCAATACAAATGTTGACAGTTTATGGAAAATATTTGAATTATTCAAAAATAGATCACTTAATGAATTGAATCGCGAAGATGGCTGTGAAATGATTTGTGATATTATATCTGTTATACTTTGAGCCCATAATGAGCTTGAGTTTAATTTATGCCAAACAATAGTTATGCAAATGATTGAAATGAGAATCAAATACCAGATCTTAAAAAATAATTGTGTTTTTAGTTTTGAAAATATAAAAGTTTATGAAAAATATTTTACATTTGAATCAAAGAGTGAAATGAAAGATAAGAATGAATTGTCTTTAATCGATATTAGTTTAGTCAATATAGAGAACATGAAGACCTGGTCGGTTATTACGTAATTGTAGAGGGGTATACCAGTTTGGTTGAGGTAATAGGGCTGAATCAGTGGTGTATCCTATTTAGGAATAAAATTTCAAATTTAGGATTAGTTGTCATTATTTGAAGAAAGATTAAAAAAATTCTATTGAAAGCAATTAATTGTCTTTACATTAAATGAAATCATTTCCGAAAGCGTTGTCTTAACACGAATATGAAAATTCATTGAACACATCAAGTGATCGACTATTGATGACATGAACTGTTGCAGAAACAACTTTTAATTGAAAAATAAATTCTATTAATTTATGTTTTATACCATAAAATGTACTTTACTTACAATTTTGGTAGGAATTGATCGAACAATTACTGTCAGATTATGATTGGCTGCCATAGGATGACCGCAATCCAGAATTGTGTTCGGAATAACTTTTTTATATTTGAAAAAGTCCGCTACAAAAGACATAACTCATTCAACTTATTATATTTCCCACAATTAATGAAATTAGAATATTTCAAATAAATAATGAAATTATATTATATTTAAAGTATTTTCATATTTAAACTAAGGAATAGTTTTGTAGTGAAAATAATATCTGATTTAGAACAATAGACAGGGTACTTTTATACTCGATAACCTTTATACTTTGATCAACGAATGTCATATATTAACATATTTTAATAGCCGTATGAGATGTAAAATATAAAATTGTCTGCAGTATTACCCAAACAAAGATCAATTTAAATTCGACCCTTCCCATTTTTATTAAAATAATTTGTCTCAACCCATAATATAAATAGCAAAACAAAAAATACATTTATTATATTCAAAATTAATTTATTTCTCAATCGATTGCAATAAAATAGATTAATATTTTAATAACAAAACTTCAATCACATAAGCAATTAAACTGAATGTGATTTTTATATATATTTAGAATATATTAATCGATTTATTATAATATAACTGATTTGAAGAACCTGGAACATTGACTTTAATGTTAAGAAGTACTATAGAATTTCGCAATACCCGGCGTAAGTTTTATTAAATTCAATTCAATTATTAATCATAAGAATTGAAATTTTTTTTTTAATATTTAAGACTATTTTAATCAATTAATAAAAATATTTACAAATTTATAATAAAATTAAATCTATATTAAAGACGCAATAATTCACTAAACGTCTGATTTGTCTCAAATGCAATACAAAATTAATTAATTCTAAAAGTATTGCAAATAAGACATAAAAAGACGTAAAATATATCTGAAAATCAAATTAATTACAATAAAAGGGAAGACTTGGAAAAAATGTAAGAATATGTGGGCAATACAAACAAGTATATTAACCAGCATACAATTGAATTTCATTAAAACTAACAAGATTAAACAATATGTATGGTATATTCTGGGACCCAACTCAAAGAAACCATTAACTGGATCATTGAAATATTGAAACTATAATCAAAATTGAAAAGCAATCCTGCTCAATCAGAAGGTATTTTATATGTAAGTGCTTAATGTGTCATCCCTGGTCTCACCAGAAAGACATGAACAGGTCATTTTGAGAATAACAGTGTCATATCAATGTCAATCACATTTAGCATAATTTAAAATCGCCTTCAATTTCAGTATTGATTGTATTCTTGATATGAACTTCCTTTACAATTAATGAATTGCGTAAAAGAAACTAATGTTTAAATGGTCAAGATTATAATTATATTGATGATAAGTACAGGTTATTCATCTCATTTTCAATACATTCTTCCGTCTTCTCTACGGTTTCATACTATCCATCCAAATGGCAATGAAATCATTCATTACTACAGAGCAAAAAGATTAATAATCAATATATTATTTATTTTTGAATTAAAAGTAATAGTTTTATTAATAATTTTCTATACTTACGAATTGTCTGTATATTTCCTGTAATCATAAGAATATAATTGATAATAGATTTTGAATAAATATATTTCAAATTCATTTTCTTGTTTTCAATCATTTGCTTAAGAATTTTGTATTTGAAAACAGATTGAAATTATATTTAATGCTATAAATGGCTGTAAAACTAATTTTATATTGAAATCAATTTAATTATATAAATGCTATTAATCGACAGTAAGCTAAATGCGTCGGTTAAGTGCTGCCAAACAGCATTCCGGCTAATCTTTTAACTAAATGACTCTAGGTCTTGTGGTGACAATTTCTGATATCCGGAATCATTTTTGAGAACATTAATGATAGGTTTTTTTTGTAAATAAGCAGGATCAATTTTTCTAAATCTATATATTAAAAAACCCGTCTGCTCCGTCAGTCTGTCATGCCCCGACCATTGTTGTAATTTTCAAATTTGCAGACTTTTAGTCGACTATTGTTTGGGAACTATTTCAACAAAAGTATTGTTCAAAGGGTTTGAAATTTTGAAAATTACAACAACTCGAGATCAAATAATAGCATGAAAAGTTTATTACATTTGTTTCAATGTCAGTGATGACGATTGGATTCTATTATGACATCGGACATAATCGGCTGTATTTTTTTTACCCATGTGAATTTGTAGAAAGGGTCGTCTGACCAGTATTATCCGGCGAATCTATGGGATCAGATAATAGGGTGAAAAGTATAAAAAGTTTATTACATTTGTTTCAATCGATTCGCAACCCTTTGGCCATCACTGCCACTGACACTGATTCCGCATCTCTGGTCAAATGATTTAATTTTGATATTTAGCTGATAAG
The DNA here is from genome assembly GCA_034693305.1 of Eueremaeus valkanovi. Taxonomy (NCBI): domain Eukaryota; kingdom Metazoa; phylum Arthropoda; class Arachnida; order Sarcoptiformes; family Eremaeidae; genus Eueremaeus; species Eueremaeus valkanovi. Next base: position 10,423 of record JAQIWA010001093.1, read on the forward strand.
ACACACATTTATTGTATATTTTGTTTAATATTACATAAAATAAATACAAAATTGTTAGTTCATCAAGGTGAGATTAAATGGAACCACCTTCCCTATAATATGGTGGTTGGCATCCCTGAATTGATTGCATGGAAAGTACTCGACAGATGAGAGGCATTAATATATGAAACAAGCACGAACGTTATTACCAGCGAGTATACCAGGGATCTAATTGTGATAATTTTGACCATTAGAAGATAATTGGGTCAATCCGTAATCAAATTTATGGTATTTAGCTGTAGTAACACAGGTTTTCCCCATTGTTAACGTTGGCTACTTAGGTTCGGTAAATCTTTCCCGTTGTTAGCAAAGACCAGTTTTCCCTCCTATTGTTAGTAAAGACCTGTTTCGGGTATACATTTCCCCATTGTTAACGTTGGCTACTTAGGTTCGGTAAATCGGCACTATTGTTAGCAAAGACCAGTTTTTCCTCCTGTTGTTAGTAAAGACCAGTTTCCCCTCCTGTTGTTAGTAAAGACCAGTTTCGGGTATACATTTCCCCATTATTAACGTTGGCCACTTTTTGGTTTGGTTACACCGTCCCGATGTTAGCAAATACAGTTACCACCAATTTCTTCTTCAACTTTACTATTAGTATAAGATTTTCAAATTTTTCGATTTTCAAAATTTTGAAAACTTTCATAACAATGGTGGACGGACGGACAGACGGACGGACGGACAGACGGACAGCTTCTCAAGAACATAAGCGAGTATACTCGCTAAAAATGATAAGTATATTAATGAATATATAAATTAATTTTCATTTTAATAGAGATAACAGAAACTAAATGACGAAAAAGAAATAGAATTAATAATAATTTTTAATGAGTTATGACTTATTATTACGAAAAATTGATATAAAAAATCACTGGTTTGTTCCAGGATCAATCAATAACAAGCGCGAACGTTATACATTAGATCAATTGGTGATAATCTTGATAATATAGCCATTAGAAGAAACGGGTCAATTTATATTCATAACTATAATACTAGTATTAGCACTGCATTAGCTGTAATAACAATCCCAACAATTTATAAAGATTTCAAACTTTTTGAAAATCAAAAAATTAAAAGAAAACTTAATTTTTGAAATTTTGAACCTTTTTCAACAAGGGTGGACAGATGGGCACCTTCTCAAGGACATAAGCGAGTAAAAACTATTTTTTGCTAAAAAGAAAATATATTTTTAGTAAAATTCAAAGCAATTTCTGAATTTTAAGAAAAGGAAAATATTTTTAGAAAATTTCAAAACAATTTTTGAATTATAAGAAAAAAGAAAATATTTTTATAACAGAAAATGATTCGAAGAATAGGTTCAGACAATAAGTATAACAAGAAGTGAATAGATATGAAGGAAGACATGAAAATAACTTTACCGAACGCGTACAGAAATGAAATGAAGCAGGGTCAAATAGAAATGCAGATGAGAGTGCTGGACAGGAATGGGAGGATTATCCGATCGTACAGTTGTCGAGTATGTGATAGTAAGGAGAGTCTAATGACTGCATGTCATTGTGCTATCAAATGTAAGCTCATATCGCACTGGCATTACAAGTGTCTGTGCAAAACGATTATCACTCGTGCGAACCCAATCTGTACTATATGTGAGCATCCGTTTCGGGACAGACGTATCAGTTGTAGTAGAGGTCCTTTTTGGCAGTATATCCGATCAGATAGTATGGCATTGAAAGCAGTTTTGTTCATAATATTGGTTTCGATTTCATTATTGCATATAATTATCGCTTATTTCAGTCGTACAGACCAGAGGATTAGAGTCCAGCTCTTTATCATACGCTTGAATTACTTTCTTAGGTTGAGGTTCTTCCTATTTGTACTCTCGATCGTTTCAAACATTGCCGTAATGTTGTATATCGTTTACATGTATTACAAGACTTGGCGTCAAAATCAACCGACAGTTTATCGCTTCCGAGACTTCAATGGCATCACTGAAGAGGCCGGAGCTGACCATAAGATGTACTTGGATTGACTTGGAATGACAGAGAGTATTGTAAAACAGAATACATTCCTTTGAAAACATAGATTAATATAAGATATAATAAGTAATAAAAGTTTTGAATTTGACTCAGAAATAGGATTCGGTTTATTAGAGATGTGGAAGAAATTTGACCACAATTGAAGAAATTATCCATCAAGTCGATGTTCCTGCACCTTTTATTAGTTAACAAATTGCCCCGGTATTGATGAGTTAGCTATAAGTTTAATTAATAAGTAATTCAATACGAAATATACGACACATTTGTTCGCAAATTAAATACAAATAATAATAAAAATGGTTTTTAATGTATATATAAATCAATTAATATTCATATTATTTATGATAAGCGTATTAGCAATTGATTGCCGGTCAGACAGTGATGATGATGATCAGGATGAAACCAGAATAGTATTACAACTGGCGGATAGTGTGGACAGTGATGAGGAAAGGGATAAAAACAAGGATTGCTATAAACGGGACAAATCATGTGAACAATGCGTTCGCTATTCTGACTGCTATTACTGTCATTCAGACCATTCGTGTCATTTGATTGACAGTAAACTAAAGGCTTATATATGGAGACAAAGATGTCCTCATCTGTCGGACATGTCGTGGGAGACCTGTTCGGTGTCAGCGAAGACATTGGCCATAATATTGGGCTCTGTTTTCGGTTCGATACTAATTGTGTCGATAATTATCTGCTGTTTGTGTTGTAAACGAATAAATAAGTGGAGAAGAGGTCGACATCAGAGGCAGACAGAGAGATGTGCGACAGAGATGTGGGAACGACGACAGGAACTGGAGGGTAACCAAGAGTGCAGACGTGCTCAGAGACAACAGTGGTTACAGCCGTTTAGGGATAAGTATGGACTGAATGGCACTGAACTGAAACCAATGAAAAAGCATAGAAAGTATTCCTTATTCTAATCAATCGTTTGATTTCTGATTCATATTATATACGAATTAATAGATTAAACATTTTTTGCATTTTTCACAGAATATTATGAAATAATTATTTTTATCACCACTTTCTTTAAATAAAATATTGTTTTTCAATGTTATCTCAAATATTGAACCAAATCCTAACCCTTAAGCCTATGCTATAATACCTGTGATGGCCTAAGCGTCAGGTCCTGGGCCTCATCCATACCGCTCTCATTATCGTATCTGTCCTCATCTTCTTTGTCGTCAAACTCTTCTTCGCCAATATCTCCTTCGCTAACGACTATACCGGTGCGCAGGCGAGTCACCCGAACAGTGCGGTGAGGGTGTACCTGATAGCTGACCGCCGGCCAGATTGCGCAGGTATGGTGGCAGACCTGATGCCTCAGAGAGCGCCTGCAGGGAGACGTTCAGAGAGTTCGCGTAATTAACTGATGCACTGTTAGGCGCACTGTTCGCCTGATCGGTGCCAGTCATGAGTGACCGACTTAATCGGTCGGAACCACTGCCGGCCGAAACCGATCTATTAATGTTCAAAGAGCTTCGTTTGGGTCGACCTCTACTCAAGTTTTTCTAATTTGTGACGAAATCGTTGTCATCACAGCTCCAATAGGAGCCGAACTCGTCGTCAATGCCGGTGCCCGATGTGGACGACATGCGCTCCTGTAGTCGTTGTGGCCGTCGTTTGTAGAACGCAATTAACATAATATTTATCATAAATTATAGCCATTTTTATTAATTGAACGAAAAAAAATATTTAACACAAAAATATTAATTTTTATTGAAGTATATTATTATTGATTGAATGATAAGTATTAATACGAATGAGTCCTAAATCTCTACTAATATGTTACATATGGTTATAATTAAACTCTTGCCTACAAACCAATATCAATATACTCCGGTTCACATTATAAATAGCTTCAAACAGATTATTCACTAAATCCTGTTTAACATAGGATTCTTGATGTGAGACAAACAAACGGAGACATAAAGTCTGAGAACACAATTAGATTTTACTACTACCCAGGTATATACACAAGTCATATACCTGTATAGTTATAAGATCGAGAGTCGATTAATACAATGTTTGAATAGAAATAAATTCAAATCTTATTTCAGATCAAATATTTTAATCATTTTTCTTATCATTAAATATGGTTTGATTCATATGCTATGAGAAAAATGAACTTGGTTCAAATTTTGATCTGACGTTGGCCACATTTGCCAGTATTATAACACCTTGATAACAATTTTTATGCATATAAATATTTATCAAATGTCATAAAGTTATCAATTGATAAGTTATATTAATTTTGAAAATACTTTAATTAATTTTATGTGAATTTATTTATTTATTTATTATATTTTTTTTGATTAAATATTTGAAATATTTCTCTCATTTTAAAAGAGTTGAACAAATTCTTGAGACAAATATTTTGATATTGAATTTTGTAAATAAAATAAACATAACTTTTCGTGTCTTATCTGCACAGAAATGCCATTCAGACTGATATTAAACTATTTTACTAAAAATTCTCAGACATTTGGTCCGTCTTTTTGGCGCTCTTTCTCTTAATTGATATATTAATTAAAAAATATAATCATTTGAAAGAATGCGATCAAAAATTAATTTACTATTAAATTGATTTATATATCAAAACTGTATTCAAAAGAATCTTAAACTGATTTAGCAATTAATGGGAGAAAAAAGATTTTGAAAGGAATTTCTGTACATTTTTTCACATTTTAATGATTAGCATAGTTTAGAAAAATAAATAACTTTAGACTAAAAAAATAAATTTGTGGAAAACTTTTCAGTTATTATAAATCAAATAATTTTATGAAAATATTCCTAATCTTTATCTATATTATCAGGGTTACTCATTAGAAATACCCAGTTATGATTTAGGACTACCAAATAGACTACATAACTGGTTCAAATTTGGTCTAAAAAATTACCTGTTATTTAATGAAAACATGAAAATACATATTAATTATGAAATATTTTATTTCTGGAAATTCCGCCAAAAAATACCTAAAATATAAATTCTGAACGAATTTTCATTCATTAGAGTAAATATATTTCAAATCATTTCATACATTAATAGCCAAAAAGTTGTGTTTATATCAAAAAAGTTCCCCTTTTTGTGTAATTCCCTCTAATTTATTGCATAATTAAATTTCATTTTGATGATTATTGCCAAGGTGCTATTATATGCAACTTACAAAATACTACCTGGGTAAATTGAATTTGGCTCAAAAATCAATTAATTAATTAATATTCAGTGAAAAACAAGAAATAATTCAACTATTATTTGGATTTACTTATGATTTTGAAATATGTTTTTCACTAATTGTGCCGGCACCTTAGTCCTGGCCATCTCTGCTCTAGTTATAATTTGACTCAAACTATTATAACTATCAAACTATCAAAATATATTAACTTTATATTCCAAACATGAATTGAATTTCAACATTCATTGGTTTCCCAATCCTTTTAAAAATATTTATAAACTTATTTCAAGTATTCATATATTCTGTTAATTCGATACTTTCGTCTGCTGTCTGGAAAATATGATACAAACCCTTTTTGTATCCAGCATAGTCCAGATCAAGTTGCCAGAGCATACATTTCATCACTTAAAGCATGGTCAAATTACATTGATATTAATAAATAGCCCATTGTATCTGTTCTATGTAAAACTTATCTCATTCCAAAATGGCCATATTCAACAAGCAAGGTCGCTTGTCATAATGGCTAAACCCAAGCTAACCTTGCGCATTTCTAAATAAAGTGATCAGTGATCACAAGCCTTGACTCCTTTCTTAATATTTTATTTTGTTATTTAAGAGTTTTTCGATTATAATCAGACATAAGTGGAAAAAAAGGTTTTTCATTCAATTATAACATCAATAAAACTTTTATTGTAAAAGAGTCAAAAATTTCTCGTTCTTCTACTAAATACTATCCCGACTCTTATTTTCTTATCACTTGACCTTAAAGGTCGCACAGTTAGAGATAGGTTAGAGACGGAGAGACTGTTAGATTCAAATCAAATCAAAATATTTATTGAATTAAAAGATAAGTTAAAAATAAAGTAATAATTAAAATAAGCTTTGCTACGAATCAAATGTACGACTGGTCAATTTGACTTATTTTATTCATTCATCAATACCTGGCCTTAAAATTCAAACTAATTATTAAAAATATTAAAATAATTGTATATAAAGTATTAGAAATAAATATATTATTTATTTTTTAATTAAAATATTTATTTATTTTTTATCATATTTTATGCAAAGATTAGTATATTTGGAGACATATTCCTCAAGTGTTTGTACTTGGTGATCGATTAATATTTGTTCCGTACATAATACTAATACTAGGGATGGCCACGCTCGGCAAACCTAGGGGGGGTATAGGGGGAGGTAAAATGGCGGATTTTCCCCAAAATTGTAGGGAGGAGGTCAAACTCAACGTATTTGGCCCACTATTTTTCGCCAACATAGTGGGTCGAAAACTCATCGGAAATAGGCCACTCCAAAATGGCCATTTCAAAACCTAGAGGGGGTATTTTGGCTATACCCCCCCCATTGGCCATCCCTAAAAACGAATGAATCAATAATTTCTCTTTTTGTCTATTATTTTAATTTTATAGCACATGTTATGCTTATAGTCTCCAGAATAAGGTCAGAACTAATTTATATTAAGCTCATTATTAAATAAATGAACTCAGATATCCCATGAATTGAACCAGAATATCAGAATAGAGTTATAATTTATATTATTATTATTATATTTAAAAAGCTGTAAATTTGAGCAATTATTTCAATTCAAGTTATTTGCAATACAAAAATTGTTCAAGATGATGTCAATGATGTCAATGATGTCAATACAGCAGTTTTTATGTTTTCGACTGACCATTCTTTTATGAAGAAAAAAATTGAACCAGAATAAAAATTCACTTTGAAAGCCGGGAAAAATGAAACGATATCTGAAATTAAATTTATGTACATTGATCTGACCATGGTCAGTCAATTGTGGATAGGTTAACCAAACTAGGTTATTAATATCTATTTGCTAGAGGAGTTGAGTTTCTCATTATTTTATGGCAACTGACTTCTGACTTGTGGGTAGACAGCCCTGGACTGCATCTCTGGAAGCACTCATAGAGAACCGTAGGTTGTGTTCAAACGTGAGCTAACATTCATTTCTAATCTTTTGGCTCACATTTGGCTCACATTTCTAATTCATTTTTCGCTTTCTTCTGATTTATCAAAAAGTTATTGAAAATAAACAGAAAAACTTTGATTCACTCGAACTATATATAACAGAAAATTGTTTATCCTTTCATTGAATCTCTTTTGTGATGAGTATTGATATTATTCGATGAAAATAGAAAACAATTTGATTTGAGGTGAAGACCAGTTCATTCAATACAACAGAACATAAAGTTTTTACTTCTCTTTTATCTATTCTTTTATTACTTCATGTCTGGCATAACTCAAACGGAGACACTGATAGTGACCAGTGACCAGGGTCAATGAATTATGAAAATCTGAGTATATTGAAAATCAAGAAATTTAAGGATTCACTATAGGGGCGATTAATTGCTACAATAGTGTGCGAAAAAACTCGCAAGGTCCTAATAAATAAGTAAATCCAATGATGTTTTTACTTGCCTGCCCCTCTTTCTTAAAGTACTCCCCTCTCGCCCAGGGCAGAATCTCCATTATCTTTGATTTCATTTGAGAATTGAAGTATTGAACTAATATAATAGCCAGGTGTATCATAACGACACAGGGGGTGTTTAGTATAACCCCCACAAAGTATTGTATATTATTTTGAATATATTAATAAATATATTTATGAATACAATATATATGAATAAATTCTGAGTCACTAATGAACCGAAAGGAAGCTAAAGAAGCTTTGGTTAAAATAACAAACGAAGAGAATATTCTGTATATAAAAAAAATATGAAAGAAGACTGAATTTGAAAGCTATGAAAACAAAACAAAAACTAATATTTTTTGTGTTTTATAGATAGATATACAGAGTTTTTAGAAGCTCTCAGGATTTGATTGATTATTTCAGGCGAACACACATTTTAGTTAACACTAATGTTCTAATGTTTTATAGCTTTTAATAGTATTTAGTTAATAGGTTTTGACACGAATACATTTAAAATCTTACCTTTCCTATTGGGATTTGTAATGCAACAAAAACTAAATTGTTATAAATCGAAATAAATTATTTAAGCATATAATGAGTAAATAATGAGCCGAGTCAATTCAGAATTTTCAAAATATTTACATTTTTTCATTCACAGAGAATATATATATTTATTTTACAGATTTATTGCTTTAAAATCCTAACCATAACGCTTGGGATTATGGGGTTATAAAACACCAATTGTTTATTAATCTCACTTTTATTGCCTTTTTTGTCATCAAAACATAATTACGAAACGATTAATAAAACATAAGATAATTAATAATTTAATGCAAATAATATACTGCTTATTAGATAATCTAATTTAGGTGATCTAGGGATGATGACAGGTCATTTTTAAACTAATTCATATTTAATATACTGTATGTCAAACCCTTTTGTGCAACTCTGGCATTATTTTGATTACAATTTAGTTAAATATTGGATAAAATTTTAATTACAGACGAATAGATATGTTTGTAATTGAAATAAGATATCATTGAATGCAATCATTTTAATGATCAATGTTTAGAGCAATGATTGGATAAATCGGTGACTGTTTTCAGATCCAAATCTGATGCCTATTGAGACGATGGCAGCCATTCATTAATTGTCTGCTTTGCTGTAGTCGACAGATAACTAGAATACTATTATATCCTTATATCAGTTGAACATCAGTTATGTAATAGACAGCCAACCAATGATTGCAACCGAAATCAATCAAAACGAGTGAAGCTTTCATTCATTATTCTCATTACTAATAGTTATACTAATGTAGTAAATATTCAGCCATTTATTTGTTTAAAAATAACTCAATATCTGATTAACAGTATTTGTCTGAATAAATAATAATCATTTATTATAGTAGTTCACTGAACCAATCCTATATACCCAGTGCAGTCTTGCTCGTAGAAGACGAATAACCGAGAGTCGATAAAGTATTAAAAACTCAATGATTTTCAATCTAATAATTCAATTCACATGTGAACCAATATTCAATAAAATAGTCAATATTTTTCATAGAAATGAGGAAAATACAAAATTTTCCAGGATAACATGTCTGGATAAAAACTACTGTGGCATACCATATCATACTCTACCTTGATTCTTATTCTTATTCACATTATCATAGTTTTGATAGAAATAAAAACTCAGCGAAAATATATTTTCTTATTTTCCATAATTTAATGAATTGTTTCGGAAAAGAAGTGAATTTAAATATTAATATAATATAATAGAAAATAATGAGAAGAATTCTTGCTCAAGAAGTTAGCACAAGAATGCCATTACATTGATATATAGAATGTATGCATAACTCAAATGCATTAATTATAAGCATATTTTTATTGAAACTCTTTAATAAAACATTTGCAATGAATAATGAAGGAGAGAAACGTCTTGTGCCCAAAAAGCTGAGCCAGGCCAACTTGTCGGAAGACCCACTAGAACCTATTCAAATATCCTCCCATCCCCTTAGAAATGGGACACAAATGAAGAGAGGATTCTTTGTGTATAATAAAATGTAAATTCACCCTAATTGGACAAAATTGTCCCTCCACCTCCACCTTCCCTTCAATTGGAAAGTTTGGACAACTCTGTTCATATTCTTAACACTATTCTTATTCAGGATAAATAGCTTTCAGAGCTCAGACATCATGACATGAGATGTGCGATCAAATAGAAGACTAACTGATGGCTAAACAATCGGTTATTTGATTATAAATGAAGGTCTAATCGGATTTGAATATCAAAAAAGGCTAACAATTATTGTTTGCTTAATATTATGCCATATATTCACCGATTCTTTTGTCAGTTCATCCGATATCTAAACAATTGAATACATTTTCCGCAATCGAATCATTCAAATCGTTTGCACAAAACTTATCAGTTTATCGAAACAAAATTCATAAAACGCCGGTTTGTTTCCTGAATATCATTTTGTTTTGAATAAATAAATTGTCGAAAGTTAATAGCTGGATAATAGCTGGATCGCTTCCTTGTTCAATACAGTTTATTTGATTCAAATTGAAAACAGAGATGTTACACAAGTAGGGTAAAATCTATGAATTTCTTTGACCCAACTCATGAGCTGAGATACTTTTAAGCCAATTAAGCTTTATGTGGAAAATGTGTGGAAAAGCAGCAAAATTTCAAAGTAAAGCTGAAGTTTCAAAAATCAATTCGAGCATAATTTGACCTTTGACACAATGAGTGCACAATACTATTATAGATGCTATAAATGAATTCATTTCAAAAGACTATAGTTTTCTGACATTCCCTCTCAAAGGACTTTCGTTAGTCGACTGAAAATTCAGTTCATTATTGGTTAAGCGTTGGATCAAATGAAGCGGTGACTGATTGACACATCAAAGCCTTAATCAAAAACATTTGAATTTCGCTCTCAATTCTCGACTTCTCTTCATTTAATTAGAGAGAAGAGAATTGAATTGAATGACAAAAATAAAATTAACTCAACTTTACTTAAATTCAAATTAACTGAATTTCCATCAAATTGAAGAACATTAAGAAAATTTGAAAATAATGAAGGTCATATTTTGAAATACTCTAAACCTCATCTAAACCTATGGGTGAACTAAGTCTGAGATAATGGCAAGAATTTTAATGCACTCAATAATGGTCTTCAACTAACAATGAAATCTATGCAAAAATCTGATTGTTTAGAATCATTGGTTTGACAGACGTTTAGTCAGTTTT
>JAQIWA010001094.1:0-21331 GCA_034693305.1 Eueremaeus valkanovi
GCTCTAGAGCCTCATGAATTATGCCATTTTGCTGATAAAAAGTCATCCTGTTAAAAAACGTAAAAGTTTTAGGAAAATTCCTGATAGAGCTAATCCATCATTTTTAGCAAGGATCACGTTGAATTGCTGAACTTTTATGTAACCCAAGTGGTTTTGGCCCTGGAAACAGTGCTAGTTCAGTGCTACCGGTGCTGCACCAGTAAAAACTCGCCGCGGTGAAAAAAATGTTGGTTAAGTGCTCTACAAAAATTGAAATTTTCATCGAATTCTAATAACTGGTTTAGGCTCCAGCTTCATTTGAGTGTGTCAGGGGTATATTTGGCAGGGTGTATCCTTCAAATTCAATGAGTTTTTAATAATCAAGATTTAAAAAAATTGCTGCAAATCCAAGAATCCTCACTATGTGTACACAGCTTGCGCGTCTTCAATAAATTAAGGAAGTTGACTTATGAGAGAGAAAGTTTAAGAAAGGTTAAGTATTATATTTCAGAATCTGATATACTTTATAAGTTTTCAAAGAATATGATTTCCAGTTCTGATTAAAAATATACAATAATTGAAAATTTAATCATAATTTTTCAAAACATTCGGAACTTTTATTAGAAATCAAAGTTTTTACGGGTATTCCAGAAAAATCCTTAAATAGATTCAGGGAATGAGAAAATTCCATTAAATATAAGGAAAATTAATTTCCAAATGAAATAATTTGTAGAATAAAAATATTGACTCTTTATATCAGTCGTGATATAAAAGTTTGCAAATTTAATAATAGAAAAATCATTTATACAAATAATTAGATTAATTACTATTATTAAAGTTATTTTTCATCAATATTTATGTATAGCGTTTTGCGGCACATATTCAGAAAGGAATATTCTGGTACAGGTACTTTAGCATTGAATGATTAGATGCTTTTAAATTAAAATTAAATCACTGAAGACTTACGGAGATTAGATACCAGTGTAATATAATAATAATATTATATCAATATTTCTATGTATTCTTCATTACTAAGTACTGTATATCGATCTTATGAGTCGTACAAAACAATACATTTATTTTTGATATTTTCTGAGAATTGTTTCTACAAAACAATGAATACATTAAATGAATAATTATTAACAATTCATTTTACTTCTGTCGGATAATCGTTTCAGATATGATTATTTGCATAATATAATAGACGGAAAAAACTTTGCAAATATTTTATACTGTACTGTAATTGCTAGTATTCAGGCCTACAGTTTCAACGCTTACGATCGTTAGGATTACTTGCTTTTAATAATCATTTCTTTGCTTTACAGTACAGTATAATATAATGATTTTAATAACTGAAATCCTAATAGCAATTAATATGGAAACAGATTCTCTACAAAACGCAGAATATTATAATAGCAATGAATAATTGGCAAAAATAGGAAACACAATACAACATGCGTTCAGATTAGGCTTTCGCTAATAATAATAATAATAATAATCGCTTATTGTTATTGAGCTTAAGTGATGACATTGTCATGAATATCATCCTCTTTTCTCTTCATATTTACCCCACAAACGATCGAATGGCTATAATGTGTGCTTTACTCCACTATACGTCGAGGCATAACATCTGCGTTCAGTCCAATGAAGCGTTCATTTCTGTTATGATAGGAGAGACACAACAGAGAAGTATAGCTAAACAAAACCCAAACTCTATTAGCATTTGACAAATAAAGTGCTCAAAACAGTTGAACAGTTGATATGCAAAATATTGATATTTGGAAATACTGTCAGACAATTAGGCATTGATTAGACATTGGCAATCAACATGGCACAACAAATAGACATAGCAAGATGATTAACTCAACTACACCAATGTCATCTTGCTTTAAAATTTAAATTTTCAGTTTAAGCTAAATAACGGGGTCCATTATAAACATTAATAAATTCAAATTATAAATAAGACAGAGATAGGCAATGGGTCCGACGACAGGAAGGGGGGTCAGTTAAAGGGCACTACAATGAATCAATTTTTTCTCTAAAAAGTACCCCATTTTCGAGTTTTCGCCACCCAATCATCGAAAAACAGAAGGCCTGAGCCAAAATCCTAGGGGAGGTTAACCCCCCTCTACCCTCCATTGCTTATCTCTGAGATAAGACAACAAACCATAAAAACTAAATAAAAATATTTTTTTAGCAAAACGTTCATTTATTGAAGAATTTATGGAAGGGTAGATTTTTTGAAAAAATGTTAATGATTTCGAATAAGGGAATGAAAGCAAATGTTTGATATGTCCGCAGAAGATATTTTTAATAAACTATAAAAACTAATGAACTGTTTATACAATTGTTGAAATTGAAATGTGTTTTACAATAAGATTGGTTTTGAACAAAAATACTTTGATATATGTCTGAGATATGAAATTTTTCATTCGAAACAAACGCATAAAGATATGAGATATGAGAGGGGAAATCAATTGCATGGAAATGATGACAATCGAGTCCTAACGCACATAATGTATAGTTTGGGCCAACTATTTGCCCAAATTTACTGCTATATAGTTAAACCGCAATTTATTAAAATGTATTTTACTCTGTATATTAACCAAGGGCATTCGCAACAAGACCATCAGAAATTGCAATTTATTACCTTTTTTTGTCACTAATAAACTGAATAATTAAATAATTGTATTAATTGTAATGAAAATCTATACTTAATTAAGACTTTTAGACTATTTTCCTATTTTTTCTCATTTTGTTGAAAGACTTAAAATATCGATTTAGTGTTGCATTTGATTTAATGAAAAGAATTGTGAAAATAAGGCATTTTTCGTCTTCACTCTACTAACCAATAGAGAAAAGGGAGAGAAAAATAATTGATTTATATGAGAGCTATTATAGCTATTATAGCTGTGGTCGACCACAATATTAACCGAACGCTGTATTAACTCAACTCTGACCCTAACTCTAATTCACAGAAGTTGTCACTTATTTACTACACTATAGTACTATAAGATATCCGTATGGCATGTATTGACTAAATTTTTCAAATACGTGCACAAAATTATTTATGAATTTTGACAGAAACACAATGTTCTGTCAGATACGTGTGCCTTATATGCGAGCACCGGCATGTCAATGATGTGCTCGTGTGATATATACCAGTTTGACGACACAATCACAATATTAAGGTTTTGACGTTCAAAGTAAAAATCGGTTCGCGTGACCAGAAATTTAAACAAATATATAAATGCTTACAACAAACCAGAGGCAAGTCATACACTGACAGCGTCTGCAATAATAGTGTTGAGACAATCATCTGCAGTGAACAACAGCAGCAATACTAGCGATGAAAGCCAATTGACTTTTACGAGTTGTTTCAGTGAATAGCAATCAATACGACAGTAGTGTAAAAGTTATTTATTCAGGTATTTAACAGTTAGTGTCAGTCACTCAACACTTTACCCAAAAGTATTCTTTATAAGAAAAATCATATCAAGAATGTGTGAATCGATTCACTATTTTTTGATCAAAATTTGCTTCAATTTATAGTTTGGATGACTTGTAGTGAAGAATAAAATAAAGAATTGGAAAAGAATTGCAATCGTCTGAACCATTCGGTTGTTAATAGTAGTGTAGAACACATTTGTGACACTACAGTGTTCATTATGAACGTGACACTATTGCACAAGTATTAGTATGGCCTCTAACAGTGCCACAAATGAAGTGACCGAATGTCAGTTAAGGCTTATATTAAAGAGTGAGTTGAAGATAGAGTTTGTGCCGAAATTGAAGCAAACAATTGAATCGATTGAGTAATTGATGCACAAAAGTAAGTCTATATACGAGAAGAACTGTAAACACATGAGAGTATTGCTGTAGTTGTAAACCCAAACTAACAATAAGCTCGATATTTGCACACATTATGGTCTTTGCTTTTAAATATCAATAGAATTCAGACATAATATTCATCATTCAATTCATATACAGAATAATTCAGAAAATATTTTCTTTTAATAAAACATAATATTTTATATCCATTTGTCTTATTCGGCATAACATTCAATAACTGGAACTTTTGTTTGTTTTAATGTCTGTTTTGGAAAAAAAAATCAGATTTTGTTATAAATACAAAATACATGTATTAGAAGAAGAAGTCTTGTATTGGTCTGAACGGCACTCGTTGTGTGCAATCGACTATTCATTCATTTGATCTGATTCTCACTCTCTTCCGCATCAGTTTTGATGATTGCTTATATTTAGTCGCGTTTTTGTAAGTTAGTCAGCAGTGTGTGTGCACTGTAAGGCAGGGTAGGGTATGTTATGGTATCAGTCAACTGAGAGGACTGAATTGAGAAATCACTTCAATCTGTATGTGTTTGACTGCAGACTGACTTAGGCCACAGTACAGTACAGTATTATACAGTATATACAGAATACAGTGTATATCAATAGAATAGAGAAATCAATGCTATGTTTGTTTCAGATGTGAAAGCATTCTCTTCTCATTCTCTCTGTGCTCTCATTCCCCTTGAATTATGATGTGATTGTGAATTGTGTGTATGCCGTACAGTGCAGTTTTGACGCTCCGATGCCTTATCAGAGGACAGACACATTGTGCTGACCGCAGCACACAATGCAATATAGCATAATAGAGCCAATAGAGCCAATCGGTTACATTAAATATACAATTCTCAGTCTTAACGCTGGATCTGATTTGTGATCTGACGCTAAGCACACAGACCTTAATATACTTATACACTGTTCTACGACAGTGCAAATCCTATCTCTTCTGTACTATTCGATTGGATTGGATTGGATTCTTGTGCAGACAATGCAACTTTTGTTGTCCTCTTAAATACTTTAATACATGGACTCATTGTTCAGGTCTTGGTTTAGGACTTGCAGTATATCTCGATTTAATATATAAAAGTAAAAGTATATGAATAGAGAGTACTATAATAGTTGGCAGAATAAAGGGGTCAATGTTAGGAAACCGACCGGAAAGTTGCAACATGGATAAGACTACGATTTTTACCGAGCTCATCAAAATAATAGATGCTTTGAATTTTTTCCTCACTCTCTATATTATTTGACTGATTATTAAGAGAATACTATTTAAACTTAAAATCAATTTTATTGAAATAGAATTTTTGACGAAATTTTGATATAATATTACTGTAATAACGGTTAACATATTTTAATAACTGAATGGAAGCTTTCCAGCAAGGGTTAGGTCTGTCCGGGCTCAGTTTGAACTGTAATGCTATAATGATATGATAGGGTCAAATGCATGCGAACCATATAATTTGAATACAATACGGGTCTTCTATTGTGTCTCCATTACCTCTTTTAGACACAAATGTTTGACCAGTCATCCGAACCTATCCATAAGCGAAGGCATTCCTAAAATGCGAGTATATTTTGAAAATCCAAATCTTAAAGAAATTCTGCACTAAATCAATAAGTATTCGGTTAGACATTCGGTTAACAATATATACAGAATATGTTAACTCAACCAAAAAATTTAGGAATATTTTTGCAAACTTTATGTATAATTGCATTCATTTATACAATTTTTAAATCACTTGAATTTAGTATTGAATCAATACTATTGATACGGATTATGGAAATGTGTTCATAAATATTATAAATTTATAAAAATGCTGTTTTCGTATATTTAACAGTAATTCAGTTCATATATGATTAGTAACAGTAATCTTAAATTGGAAACCGAATACTGAAAGTCGGCCACCGATTAGGCAAAGGCTAGTATTATGTATTGTGTATTCACAGGTTTATTCAATAAGATTGGTGTTCACACCTGGAGAAGACAGACCAGGTTTAGAATAGTGGCCCTAATGTTGGACTCTTCTAATACTCAATGCGCTTGCAATACATAGTGCGGAGAACACCTGCATTCTGGCGAAGAAGGCACAAGAGGTGTCACATTTTTACTGGTTTTATAACACAATTTTCTCACAACACAAATACCACACCAGTGGAGATGATCTGCCGGTGTTTGGGAAAGCCTGTGTGTGTGTGCAATGGCCACCCGAGCACTAAATATTTGAAAATCTAGTATAAAGTGCTGAGAAGTGTTCGCTTTTGAGCACTGATATCATTGAACGTAAAACTGCTTCAGAAGTGTTGTGCAGAAAAAAATGTTTGTGTGATCTTCTATTAAAGAGGGGACCGACAGCTATAATAAAGGCCAACAGTCCTAAAATGCCACTTGAGCTGCCATTACCTCTGCCTGTGTCAATGGTCGGCGCTTTGCACTCTTGCTTTACACCGGACTTTACGAGAGATCCTTCAGAAATAAAAGCTATTTTTTCCTAAACTAATACTACTCTCGCTTTTGCATCAATAAAATCACAATAAATAGCGATTTGTATTATAAATGTTCAAACTTTAAAGAAATTATTATTACTTTTAATTCTTTCTTTATGTTAGAAATATTGCAATAAATTGTTTGCAACTCTTTTTCTGAAGTTTATTAACCAAATGTTCAGTCTATTTGTAATGTATTTTATTGTTAGCAAAGTATAAGGTTTTGCAAATCTGTAGTATATTTGCGAACTTTTAGCTCTTGGCAGTAAAATTTTTTAGCCAAATAACAGCACCGGTGGTCAACTGAATAAAAGTATGAAAAATCGCGGAATACTGTATAGGGATAAAAAGTTTTATGAAAAACCAAAGACCACTCAAGAGGTTTAATAGAGAGTTCACTTTCCTCTCTATTTTGCATTTCATGTTATAATCCTTTATTTTGTTCATATTTTTTCGGTAGTGTTTGGCCTCAAATCTCTTTCTGTCTCTCCGGAAATGACAATCAAATGCTGAATAAAGTGTATTATATTTTCAACAAAATATAAGTTTTTGATATATATAGCACTGTATGCATACATTGTTATTATTTTGTGCCAAAACAGTCTCAAATATGATATACAGAATAACAATATTCACAAATATACAAAAGTATACAAAAGTGAACGCATGCTAGCAATCAATCAAAGCTCATATAATAGAAGTCCCAATGAGTGCCTCCAAACCTAAAATTAATAAGCTTTCCATTAATCCTATTGTGTTTCCAAATCTGTTTTACTCTCAAACTTTCAAACTATAAAATGTTGTGTTTTTGTTAATATTTGAGGAAAAGAATAAATAACTAATAAACTGATTAATATTCTGTCGAAAGATTCCGATTATATGACTGCAATAATTATAGAGAATACTTGTCAGCCATTAATTCACTTATCAATAGTTTATTATTCCGTCGTTTGGACTGTTTTGCAACAAAATATATAAATTGCAAAAATGAATATAAATTATATATCACATACCAGTCCTTCACAATTAGCTTCACATGAATATTCTGTTGAATAGAAATGCGCACGAAAACGGAAATTGAGAGAGAAGTAAAAAAGGTCTATTTTAGGTCCGGCACAATAATAAGTGAATCAACTTTTTTAGGATCAAAATTATGAAAAGCTTTTAGAAAGAGCTATAATTGCATGAATACATCATATCATACAAAGCATTCATTATAATTGCTTTTATTATTAAATATGAATAACATATTTGACTAGAAGTCGAAAATTTTGGCTCAAGTACATTAAATGTAGTCAAAACACTCACTGACTTATTGAGTGCTCGAAATAGCATGAGGATGGCCAAGATGGTCTGAATGAAATTTTTAGTCCTGTAAAACCATCAGAATTTTTATTTAGACTTATTTAAAATAATATAAAAGACATCGATTGCTTCACCGGATGCGTTCTGGTCACCCCCCTATAAAGACCCCAAAAAGAAGATAAATTAAAAGCATTAAAAATCGGATCCGAACTGAAACAGAAAATATAAAACGATTTTATTTAAACTAATATCGCGTTAAAAAGTTTGTGCTCTTTGTTTGTAAAGTCAATTAATAGTCTTAAGCAAAGAATAAATAAATGAATGAATGAATAGAGAAATAATATTATTATAGATTTTTATGTAATGTAAGCACAAGTATGTTATTGATTGCTTAGAAAAGGAGAGAGAATGGGCTATTGAATCGGAAGGGAATATATGGGCCAATACATGCAAATGCACATACATTTAAGAGGTATATTCGGTTACAATAATTTGTCAGCACTTTCTGCAGGTGTGAAAGGGCCTGATAGGCAGCTAATGCTATGCAATGCCATTAAACACAATACAATCGCACCAATAGTCTAATGGTAACCAATTTCCACTGACTTTCTCTCTGGTATGGCATCAATTACACGGAGGGTTTACATTGACATTCGCAACGCCACAAAAACTTTTCTTCAAACCTCTGGTGCGATTGAATGGGACACAGAGGACACCCCAACTGCGAATGCAAACTGTGCGGCCCATTCAGCTCAACAACATTTTTCGCACCCATTTCGCCATTTCGTTCGCCCAGAAAATCATTTTATTCATTCAGTGCCCCTTAAATAGCATTCACTTCAGACCAGAGCCAAGCAGTCTGTCAGACCCGGAATACAACTCTCTATAAACAAATTCATAAATAAATCCACTTTTCATTTGAATTGTGTTATAAGAATAGATTGAAATTATTGTTCAATTCTAATATAAAACTAACATTTTCTCCATTGTCTGGCTTTAAATTAAATTTTTCGTTTTTTAATTTGTACCCGAGTTAATTTTGTCCTCTTTAGGGTTTGATGTGAAGTATTCTGCGGTCAATAAACATTTGGTTCTAAGTCTAGAAGTTTAGACCCCCTCTAGAAAATCAAAAACTTAAAAACTACTCCCGAGCACAATGACCTCATCTCTGCATTTGGACTTTCATTCAACAATATTAAAGACAATTTATAATTCAAATATTCAATTTCACATAAACATGGTTACCATGATTTGTACTGGCTCCAAAAAATAATGAAAAAATATTCGAAGGGACAGATGATTTGTTTATTTGATTATGAAATGACACTGGTCAAATTAAGTGAGAGTTATTATTTTGAAAAATAATAATCTTTTTATTCATTACATAACTTATTATAAAAATATCAATTCTCACAGTTGTCATCGGTTTAAAAGTTCAGACTATATTAAAATTCAGTAAATATACTGTAGATTGAAATGGATGAGGTTGAATTCTGAACTCAACAACTTCGACGGTGTTGTGGAATGAATTGTTATTAATTGAATTCAGAATAAGATTTAGTAGACATGCAATAAAACGATTGCAAAAATAATTGATAAATCAATTAGTCTTTTAAATAAAAATTTGCATTCAATCGATACAAGAGTTGAAAAATGGAAATAATTAATAATCAAATCGATTCATAAACAGTTCAGCACTTCATTCGATATTATTATTCAATACAAAACTTATTTCATTTCAAGTTATTTTTTACTCTCTCTCTCTCTCTCTCTCTCTCTCTCTCTCTCTCTCTCTCTCTCTCTCTCCCACTCTTTGTTCTCCTATTCCTCTCCCAAAGAACAGAACTAAAGCTGATTTATACAAAGGCTTGGACGACATGCAGTGGCATATGAATGAGTGACCATTATTTGCATATCTTTAGACACGGGCGTGAATTCGCGGGGATTTCTATGTCCCACGTCATGGATCACAAACAGAAGATGAAATACGAGTCACTCGAATATAATAACTGCTATACTGTA
This sequence comes from Eueremaeus valkanovi, assembly GCA_034693305.1. Lineage (NCBI taxonomy): Eukaryota > Metazoa > Arthropoda > Arachnida > Sarcoptiformes > Eremaeidae > Eueremaeus > Eueremaeus valkanovi. The sequence goes on from JAQIWA010001094.1 coordinate 9,640, forward strand.
GGATCGGATGCAAAACATATTGAATTTTCAATGTAACCAACTTTTTGACTTCCAGTCATAGAGAGCGTAGTTTTTAATACTGATATGTTTTATAAGTGATTATCAAACTATTGAATATTTTTTCAAACATATACTGAATATATAAAATCATTTTAAATATTAAACTCTCAAAAAAATTTCAATCATTTTGTTTGACTTAATTTAAAAGCTAATGCTTTATAAAATTTGACTTATGCTAAGCTGACTTTTATTAAAACTAATCCTTTACTACTGTATTCAAATCAACTTGCTACTTCATATTCTATAAGATTATTTGTATTGATAATTATCATAATTGAGTTCAAATTTGATTTTTCTATTCTTTATATCTATTTCCATATAGGAATAGATTTAGTCATAGTTTTGATCATAAATTTAGAAAACATTATGTATTTGACAATTGTATTGTAAATTTATATTCAGTATTACATCCGATATAAATATAAATCTCTAAATCAATACAATTGTATTGAATAAAAGTCTATTTTTCCTAAAACTCCGGATTCGCTAAACATTTGATCAGAAAAAAAGAAACGAAAAGTGAGGCCAAACACACCAAAAGTCAAATATAATGCGACTCTCATTGCTATTATTCACTTCGCAGACAATTTTAATACGAAAAAAGAAAAGGAACTGAAACTCACATCCAATACAATAGGAAAAGAGAAAATGTTATCGAAAATTGATAGATAGAGAGACAGAGTCTGTGTATGTGTTGTAGTTCTGCTAAAAATGTTAGGCAAACGAAACGCCAATTTTTCATTAACACAATACAGTTCTCTTAGTCGGCATTGCCTACAAGAGTGGCACTTCATATGGAGAGTCTGATATTCAGATGGTGGTCAACATTAAATACATGTGCCAATAGGAAAGGGATTACCAGTGCTGCAAAGATGGCAGAGAGTATGTGAGCGATGAGACAAACCATAGGAAGCATTCTATTGAATGAGAAGAGGAGCCGTCCAAGTCTTCCTCATCTGGCACCCGGGCACTTTTGCTTAAAATCTTGTACTGCATATTCACCAGTGAGTGAATTGCACCGACAATTGAAGCCATGGATAACAAATTGAATATTGATATCACAAATGCATAATTTCAAAACTTATCATGTTTAAATTCATGTTGATGAATAGAATCTGTATTCTACCTAAAACAATAATAACCGGGTGCTAAGTTAGGATTCTGGTCAACTTCTTTTTCAATCTGACCATTTAGTTATTAACTCAAAAAGTTATTTCAGTCCGCTTTCAGTCCAAACAATATTTTCATTACTTTTGGTTATTATTAATATTTTATATTAGTATTGATTTAATCTGTTTTTACTCTCAAAATAACAATTCATTTCTAATAAGTTTTTTAAATTCATCGAAAATCTGAATATTTTATTCAAACATTAATTTCCATTAGAAATTGTCTAGAATATACCACCTTGAACATCCCTACTATAAACCAGAAACTGAGCGAAAATTTCATTAATAGTTTATTGAAGTGAAGAGAAAAATTGTGAGCAAAAGCACAATATGAATGGTCTGTTCTCTGGCTTCTGCTGGTGTATGTGAGCGCATATGTAAGCTATTAAATGAACTGATCATTTACAGCGAGTTAAGTGATATTAATGATTGTTATTATTCTGTCCGTTAGTGTTGGCACCGAAAACATTATATTCACTTATATACACATTGCGTTTGTCATCAACACTACCAGTGCTCTGCCTCTGCATCCCTCAGCTCTCTATCTAAGCTCCATTTCATTGTGGACTCGACTCTATCTAACATTCTTTATATTGAATAAAAAGTTTTATTTCTATTCAACTCATATTATTCCCCCTTTTCTTCCATTTGATTCAATCGAAAGCAAATATTTAAATAAAACTCAATAAATATTACATTAATTTTAAGTATTTTGTAGTTTTAATAAATATTTTATTAATTAAATTAATTTTAATATTCATTTATACATAAAAAATAATGAAATTTATGTTTTCATGATTAGTATGAATGAGAATTTCAAATTGAAATCCAAATTATGCACTACTTTTGAGGATTTATTGTATGTTTTTATATAAACAATATGTTTGATAAACCGTTTTTAACTCTATGTGTGCTTATGATTAATATTATGTTTTGTGTGGAAACCCCTTCTCCGCCGAACCCGCAAGAGTTGAGGTGAAAGATATGAAATTCATGGCATTTGTATGAAATTGATATTAACTATATTTTCTCCGCTCTTTCATTCTCACTCTTCCCTCTCTCCTCTCCTTTCCTCCCACTTTAAACAAATCAATGTGCAAGTTCGTTCTGCATTTACATGGCCTGGCTTATGTTCACTTTTCACTACAAATTCAATTGAAAAGACGAAATAAAATAAGCGATTATTAAACATTTTGCAATTATTAGCTCATCTATTGGAGGATCTTCTTCACAATTCTGGCTCTATTTTTAGCAACTAACGTAAGTTTAAACACAGGTTTTACCGCCCTGCGCACCCCTGCTTGAGATCTGTGCCAAACATAACCACAAAAAATATATGAAATCATGATTTTATATCATATTTATATTCAAAGTCTCATTAAAATTAAGTGAGATTTCAGTCTCGAATGTGTTATGAATTGAAAAATTTTCCATTTATTCCGATATACGATATATTGATAACAGAATTTTAAAGCTATCTCACAAAATATACCCTGGGATCGATTCTATCAATTTTAAATAAAATACACATGGCAGATACACATTGGGATCATTTTCTACCAATGATTGATTTTATGATTCTAGGTCAGTTTTTCGTTACACACTAATCGTGTCTATTTGATCTGGGTCACTTTAACATTAGAAATGTTCATCGTGTTCACCCATAATTGTCGCTATAAACCATAGGTTTGAGTCCCTGTTCAAAAGATTGAAAAATCTGAATTTAACCCTGTCTGAGCCTTTGGCCTAATCCTGAGTTTGTCCATCACTTTATAAAACACACAAACAATGCTTAAGAGAGAGAATATGTCGACAATAGAGAGAAAACCATATTTAATACAGAGTTTGAGTAATACTGTCGACGACTAACACTATTGTCATAACATATAAATTACTATTTTGTGGCCCAAAGAAAATGCTATTAAGATTGTGTGTAGATATGAATGGGGAGTATAATGTCTTTTTCCGGAGCGCAGGGCTAATGTCCAGCAAATATCGATATCAATACCTAAATGACAGTCTAGTAATACATGTAATACATGGCCGATGTCAGGCACCCCAATGTAAAAGTGACCGCAATAGTGGTAATAGTGGTAGTACTGGTCCAACACATCCAATAAGTTATATACAGTTCAGTATATTTCGTATATAAACTAATATTTTACAAAAGGGATTGACATTGGATTCGGTGCTCATTATTATTATTATTATTTGCAATTTCGGTCACTGATAGGGGGTGTATATGTGTGACCCAGAGATGCGGAAAGTAGGCCTCTGATTGAGGATTCGAAGTTCTACCGGGATTTGGTAAGAGTTAACTCATAGGTTTGGATCCATTCTTAACAATGAATTGCTTATAAATATAATCAGATTTTTGTCTCTTTGTATCCTTCATCAGGAAAGGGCTCAATTTTTCACCCTGCTCCTCCAAACGCCAGTTCGCATCCCTGGTGTTAGCACAAGGAAATCAACTTGTCTTCAGATAATGAATCTGTTTATGACTGATGTTGTGCTCGCAGTCTTTCACTCTATCAGTCCTATCGATGAACAGTAACCGACACTCAATTCAGTGCAGAGAATGGACACAATATCTCATTACTTGTCCACAACTTTTCGTTCATTAGATTTACTTTAGATATATTGAACATTCAATAAAATGTAGTCCACGTCCTCTTAACCATTCAATACTAGATTTATATTGATTTGCAATTAATAAAAAGTCAATAACGAGTAAATTAGCTTGGTACTTTCAATTATTTTAGAATAGACAGTGTATTTATATTAGACAGAGAGCGGGTTAGTAATCAAGTTCAAAAGTGTTGTAAAGAATGGGGTAGAGTGCGGCCAGACATCAGTTGGTAGAGGAATGAGTCGATTAGGCAGTCATCCAATTGAGTGCCTTTTGAACAGACAGTTGGATAAGACTTATCGCTAATCAGTGCCAGACTAGCAGTGAATCTATATTTTCCAAAATCAACTTAAAGTTCAATTTTGTTATATTTTTAATACTTTTATACTATTTATCGAAGGATTCAAATATTTTAATGTATTTTCGAATTATTTTTATAGTTTAGTCAATAAAATAGAGGAAAGACTCGACTCTTGTATTGCATATAATGTCATGTCTTATCTGTCGAATCATATTATATGATAATTGGGTTCCAATTCGGGAACCGATTAAACGATAATAAAAATTAACTTTTAATTGAATTTGAATTAAATTTTTTTTACTCAGAAATCGATTTCACAATTGTTTTGAAAAACTTATAATTTTTTGTAAAAATGATTTTTATTCAAATATTTCGAAATCAATGCTAACCTTAAGCTTAGACAACATTATTAGTAATCATAAACTGATTCATTCAACTGATCTGCACTGTCTGTCCGTCCGACTGCCTGTGCCTCAGAGGAGGTCATCAAAGGTGGTTCCACTGTAGCCGACATTGGCTTTGTCTAAGTCCACGAAATTGATGTATAGCTTGTCGTTAGGTATTCCCAACTCCTTCTCGATGTGAGGGAACAGTACTTTCGAGTGCTTTTTGTTCGGATCGCGACCTAACTGTCCGATGCTCTCCAATGTAGCCGTAGCGCACGGGCCGTCCACTCCTCCTAAGAGTTGGACAATAGAAGACATTACAAGACATTCAATGCTTTGTATGAATGGATACGAACCCCAACTCATGGTCTGGTCTGTGAGCACATGTACGACGACATAGGACTTGGGTTTCCCCAATGTCTTGGCCACCAATTCTGCGGTCGACTTAACAAAATTGGCCGGAATTTTGTCGGAAGAGATGTTTGTCCTGAGAGTGAAGATCGGCATTGCTTTCGATGTCAGCGCTTATGATATGAGCTGTGAATTGAATCAACACTTGTTTCGATCGATCGCTAAATACTGTTATATTCAGTCTCTGATTGTGTTTAGCTTAACGTAACTGTAAGTACAGATTGTAAGACCGATTGAACAACAATACAGAGATGGCCAGTAAGTGTCAAACTTGTAAGAACTGACTGTTTATAAAGTTCAATTCAAAGTAGCAAGCTCATTGTCAATGGCTCGTTGTCTCAATCAATTTCATGATAATTTCAAAATCTCATAGAACTAACTTCATTAGAATTTAAACCGAGTCCATTGTTTTTAAGCCAACCCCCTGTGCCTCGCATTGGCCATCCCTGACACACTTGGAAACAAAGAATCTGTCTTTGAATTTGAATTCTTGATAGGAATGGCATTTATATCGCCATCTCTTGTCTTACAATCAGAACTAAAATCGATTCATTCGTCAGACAACTCAAAGATAACATTACGAGTGAGAGAGGAGTGAAGCAGAAAATGGATTGAATTGATTGAGAATTGCTTTAGAATTAGAGAATAGTTTCAAAAATAGTCATAAAGTTTGTGAACGAATGTAAATGTTATGGAATTAAAAGGCAATCAATAAATACAGTCAACACTGAGTATATTGTCAATCCATTCAAATTAATTTAAACAACAATTGTATTAATGAAATATATTTTGTGTATAATTCTGTTCAATAATAATATTTTATAATAAGATTTAATTTGATATGAATTGTAATAAAAGTGTTGAAAGTATAGCATAAACTGGAGTATAGAGTATAGAGAGTCGACTGCACTGTATATATAGCGTAGGAAAGAGGCGTTGAGTTGAGCTTCAGATCAATAATCAATAATAAGACCATATTTTGCGAATCAAATCAATAAATAGTTGTAATTAAAGACAATGTTTTTGGAGAGTATTTTCAATTCAGACAACGGGTATTTGGAAGCTCTGGTCAGAGGGTTTAAGTGCGGAATATTGAGACAATCGGATTACCTGAATCTGGTTCAGTGCGAGTCTCTCGAAGACCTCAAACTCCACCTCCAGAGCACAGATTACGGCAACTTTCTGGCCAATGAGGTCTCGCCCCTCAATGTCTCCGTCATTGACGACAAATTGCGCGAGAAATTGGTGATTGAGTTCCAGCACATCCGCAACCACGCGGTCGAGCCGTTGGCCACATTCCTGGATCACATCCAGTACTCATATATGATCGACAATATTATACTTCTTATAACCGGTCAGTACTCACGAGTCGGACATTAGAGACACTGAAGAGTTGAATGAATTATGAGTTTATGAATGCATTGAATGACAGGAACTCTACATCAAAGACCACTCTCAGAGCTGATCCCCAAATGCCATCCCTTGGGTTCGTTCGATCAGATGGAGGCCATTCACGTGGCGGCCACACCGGCCGACCTCTACAATGCCGTACTGGTGGACACACCTCTGGCCCCGTTCTTCGTCGACTGCATTGGGGAACAGGATTTGGACGAAATGAATGTCGAGATAATCCGAAACACTTTATATAAGGCATATCTCGAGTCGTTCTACAACTTCTGCAGAGACCAAATCGGGGGCATCACCGGAGAGGTGATGTGCGAAATACTCGGTATGTCCCTCATGTCCGTCATGTCTGTCCTCTCTATAGATACACACAATTATAATGAAATCTGAATTTATTATCGATTTATAAATGCTTTCAAACATTCAATCGATCCATAGATTAGTTTAGTTTCAAATCCAAACTTAAAAGTCGATTGAATTTTAAAAAAGTTTTATTTCATTAATAATCTGTTTGTCTGTTCAGCCTTCGAAGCGGACAGAAGAGCGTTCATAATAACGATCAACTCGTTCGGCACCGAACTGTCCAAAGAGGACAGGGCTAAGCTCTACCCGAACTGCGGCAAACTATACCCGGACGGGTTGGCAGCACTGGCGCGCGCAGACGACTACGAACAGGTGCGGACAGTGGCCGAGTATTACGCAGAGTATAAGGTGCTGTTCGAGGGTCAGGGCCAGAGCCAGCACGAGGACAAGACCCTGGAGGACAAGTTCTTCGAGCACGAGGTGAACCTGAATGTGAACGCCTTTATGCAACAGTTCCACTTCGGGGTCTTCTACTCCTACCTCAAGCTCAAGGAACAGGAGTGCCGTAACATTGTGTGGATCAGCGAATGTGTGGCTCAGAAGCATAAGGCGAAGATCGATAACTACATTCCCATCTTCTGAGCCATTCCTCGATTCTATTGTTCTTTAAATTTATTGAAATTTTGTTTTCAGTTATTCTTTATTTGAATTCAAAGTCCATTATATTTAAGACGTTATAAACGGAATAATTATTTAAATATATTTAATGTCTTTATCAGAGTTACAGATAATATATATAATTATGTAAATCAAGAATCAAATGAATTATTATTTCTATTGTTTTCATAATATATTCTGTATTTAAATGTATTGTTATATTAATTAATCAGAAAATTGTTTAGATTTGTATTCAATTATCGTTTTATTGTATAATAAATTAAATTAATTTAATCGCGAATTCAATCCGAAATACTTCCAAATTTTATGGTTATAGTCACCAAAGGAATCGACCCCTTCTGGTACTGGAGTCCAGACACTGGGACCAAAAGTATTGACAATCCGTGGGTTTTATTGGATTTCATTTAATTTAAAAACATTTCCGCAAATCCAGTGTTTCTGACCCCCAATCAGCTAATGGTGCAGTACTTGACCTCAACTTAACTATAGTTAACAATTGGTTTCATTTCACAGAATCTGCAGAACTTCTTGAGTTCATTGAAGACATTTTGGACACAATTTATGTCTATTTATGCAATCCTTACGTCATTTGTGTGAGTCGTTTGTCTGCGCTCTTCGATGGCATCGCACGGATTGGATGCGATCCGACTTTGATCCCCGTTCGCCACCTAATGTCAACAGCGATGACCACTTCGGTGCTGATGGTCACCGCGAATGTCGGATCCATTTTCGAAGATGTAATTCCTCTCTGACTGACTTGAGTACAGTCTGCCTGACTCTGACTTTCCTCCCGTCCTCTTAGCCCGAAGTTCTGCTCAAGATATGGACCAAAGAGTTTCTGGACGTCTGTATAAGTGCTGTCTCTTTTGGCCAGATATACAAACCTTCTCTCTGTCCCTCTCTTTCCCATAGACTGTGTCCCGATTGGAGCCGCACTTCATTGCCCTTCACTGTCAGGTCAGTTGGTTTGCACTGAATTGAAAATAGAGTAATAAAACTAAATTATAATCATTTTCCTTATGACTGGCCATTGTCTGCCATTGCCTTCACTCCTGTGCACACCCAGGAAGTGGGCGGAAAGAACTTCGAGCAATCCATGAGACACGTCGAGGACTTTGTCCGGTATTCTCATCCAAATCCTTGCATTCAAATTCCAACTCCCCTTCTGTCCCCTCTGTGAGCAGAACACTACTGGCCAGTGAACAACTCGGACCATACCCTCACGTGAGGGTCTTTCTGGACGAGGACTGTTCAGACGCGGATCAATTCACGGCAAGTGGTGTCCAAGTGTTAAGACAATTGTGATAACGGTTTGCATTCTTAAGGCTTTGGGATCTCTTTATCTGATCCACGAATCACTGCCAGACGTCTCCATTTGGGACTTCACGGGTCAGTCACTCATTCAGCGCAACTGCTTTCCATAATTTTCATAATCATTGTCTTCTGCTGTCTGTCAGACCACATCTTCATCCCTGTGTCCGGCAAAGAGATTCATTCGGGAAATATTGAAAGCGTTTCCGTCAAAGAGAAGTCAAAGTTCGCGCAAAACCTCTTTCCGGAAGTGAGACAACTGTTCGACACTTTGCTGACCAATGGCTCACTCTTATTGTCTTTTAGTGCAAATGGTCGCGAAAGGGATATCTGCGAACCCGTTGGCGCATCACTGGCCACGAACTCGATCTAATCAATATCCACCTGTGAGTCACTAACCCTAACCCCAACCCAACCCTTACTAATCTCAAAGCACACAACTCTCGCACAGATTCCACGACGCGTCCAATTTTGTGTCCAATTCAGAGGTGAGATAACGTCTGATCCAAACAAACCATTGAAGTCTGATATCTTAAACCTCTTGTGCCAATCAGTTCCCCTCCGTTTACGCACAGAACCGGTTCCGAGCGTTTGACTACACTCTGCGTCGCATAGAAAACGACAAATCGTTTCCTCTCTTTATATTCGGAGATTTCAACTTCCGTTTGGATACTCGAGCACTCATTCGGGTCAGACATTGACAATATGACCACTTGTTAATTAGGGCACAGTTAGGCTCATGCGATATGGTATGTACTTTTAGAAACTGACGAATGGAACGGAACCAGAGGTCGAGAAGTGCACTAAAAGCGATGAAATCGAGAAAATGGTGTTTAAAGACAAAGAGCAGAACAAAAGAGTGGTTCTGACGCTCGAGAAGAAGGGATTTGAGTTCGAGAACAAAGACTTTTTCGGCCAAAATAACCAATGGCTCCGAGCCTTCGACCGAGAATTGGACGCATTCCGCGACCGTCTCATTGAGTTTGACATCTCATTCCCGCCCAGCTATCCGTTCAGGGAAGATGCGTCCGGTGCTGACCAGTATATGACCACACGGTGCCCGGCCTGGTGTGACCGCATTGTCTTCAATCGAAGCGCTGACAAAATTATTTTGAAAGTAAGCCATAAAGTGATGAATATATGGTTCGGAACTCAATTCAGGACTGTTTTCAGAACCCGAACGACTCACGCACTCGAGTGCAGTACGCAATGATGGGTCGCAAGAGTCCAATGGGTGACCATAAGGTTAGTTTTTAGTAGACCTGTGCCTCAAATGAGCTAACAATTGACTTTACTTACAGCCCATTTACCTCTGTTTCCATTTGGTGCCACTCAAAGGTAACGATTCCAATGCCCTCAACACTGCATGGCATGACAGGCATGAACTGCACGATCCCGACCCCAATGACGTCACTCCTGTGCCGCTATATCCTGCAAATCGTGTTCGCACGCAATCCAATCCCAGTATTAGCGCCGTCAGTAACGCTCATAAGAGCGCCCGTCGATCGACCAGTGCTTTCACAGCAGAGATCCATTCGCATGACTGGCACCGCAAGACTGAAGAACTTTTCCGTTCGTTAAGAGATAAAAGAGTGGATTCGAGTCGACTAATGAGTCACCACTCGTCGTCTGATGAGGACTGGTATTCAGGCATTGGTGAAAACATTGAGGACAGCGTTGAGAACAGTGTCGGCCAGAATCTGAGCGAAGTGCACAGCGCAGGCAGTTCTCATTCGGTGCACGAGAGCGGACACAAACGCAAACACTGTTTATGTCTGATATCATAACCCTTTGCGCGCTCTTCCGACCCCTTGTTTGGCCGAACGCAGGCTTTTCTCGCGTCTAATCATTGCTTCCCTTCAGATGCCGTCGAATCCAAAGCCGACTCCGTTGGCCAGTCATCCCGTGAGACCAATTCGTTCGGAACAGTCACGCGTTATGTTCGCGTCCAGACGTTCATCGGTTCGCCGATCGCTGTCTTTCGGGAAACGTCTGTTTGAAGACTGATTGGCCATCGCTTCCCATCCAAACAGAGAAGCGTTGAGAAGAAGTGCCAAATCTTTTCTCTTTTATGCAATTTTTGTATTAATTTATTCAAAATCTGACAGAAATTAAGTAATTAATGAGAATCCAAACCCGATTCGCTCCCGAAATAACCGAATTGTCAAAACCCATACCGACTATACCCGTGAAAGCGCTTCACATAAGCGAACGTATTGTTCGTTAAAATCCATTAATTCATTAGAAGTACATTAAAGACATTGAAATATGATTTTAATCGCGAAATAAAACTAAATCTTAATATCAGAGCGTTTTCTATAATTTCATTGTTTTTTATAATAATCATTAGTTTATCAGATAATTAGCAAATTATTCATTTCTAAATAGTTCACGGCTTAGATGTTTGAAAGGGTCTATAGTCTACTCAATTCCAAACTATAATTCTTTTCCAAATCTAATCAAACGAGTAATGAATGCAAATATTTGACGAGACTTTCATTTGTTATACTAATTGAATAATATGTTAGACATAAGACATATAACCAGATATTATCCATACATTCAACCCAATCATTATACTGTAGTAAGAAGTGGCCCAGGGTCTATTCTAAAGAGAGTTCAACTATTGCCTGATGTCCTAATAATTGACCCGACTTATAGAAAAGCTGAAACTTTTTCGGTGGAATTTTCGATTCGAGAGTTGCCCTGAATTTACTCTTCAATAAATTGAAAGTTCATTTTTACGTCCTTACAGACGGGTTTCCTACGGGTTTGGGTCTCAACTATACCTCTAATCCTAATAATACCCGAATATAAGTAGAGTTTATAATATGATAGAGTAGTCGCCTATATATCACATCACATGACAAACACATGTTTACATTCAGTCATTCAAAACATAAACATTGAATACTTTTCACTCGAATTTGTTTTTGATTTGATTTTAATTATAAAGTATTTAATTATTATTATTATTAATATATATTTATTTCAAAACAATACTTAAATTATTTTATTTTCGTTTAAATTTTGTTTTGTT
>JAQIWA010001095.1:0-21315 GCA_034693305.1 Eueremaeus valkanovi
TTAAGTCAGCCATTATTTGTTATCCTTTCTGAAGTGTAAACATCACTGTTCATAATGTATTCTTACGGTTATCTAATATTGATATATTTATTTATAAACACTGTTCAGATTTATGCCAATGAGAATTCAGGTATAGATTGTTTTAACGTTTGACAACTATTTGCTTAAAATTTAATATTCCATTAATAGCCCCGAAATTGAGTACTGGTTTGACTCATAAGAATCAGAGCATAGGCTCTATTTTCCAACAGCTGTGCTCTATAGAAGAAGGATCTTTGCCAGTATTCTTCGAGTGGTTCAAAAATGGACAGTCACTTAAGACTAGTCCAGAAGTTAGCTATAAGATTGATATATTTGAAACCTCTTCTACTTTTACTATTAAAAGAGTTGACTTAAGAGATGTCGCAAACTATTCATGTATTGCGAGGAATGCTTTCGGATCTGACAGTAGAAGTGTTTTACTGTCACTGAAAGGTAAAAATAATTAATTTTTAAAACATTCAATAATATTCTGTCAAATCTTTTCTGTAAAAACCATATTTAAATTGTATTTATGAATTTGGATAAGCATTATATGTAAAACTGTAAGACATAGCTATGTTTTGAATCCTTACAGTTTGTGCTCATTTATAGCGCCAAATGATAGCAAATTGTTTCTGATTCAATGTGTGGCGCAATCTATTCTGTTTGAACTTATTTTTCTATTTTCTTCCAAATTTTCAAACTCCAAGTCAGCCATTATTATCTGAGATTAACTCAATGTTCATAATGTGCTTCAAATGTTATTTAAGTTTTTTAATTATTCTACTTATTTGTGATGAGATTTATTCGAATGATTCTTCAGGTATTCAGTATCACTTATGAATAGTTACCCTGCTAATAACAATTAATTTCTATATGAATGATAGCTCCGAGGCTTAGTCGTAGTTCTCAACACAAGAATCAGACGATAGGAACTCACTTCCAATTGTTCTGTACTGTCGAAGAAGGATCTCTTCCCGTGTTCTTCGAGTGGTCCAGAAATGGACAGTCACTCAAAACTAGTTCTAATGTCAACTATAAAATAGATAATTTCAATAAATATTCGACATTTTCGATACCGAATATTGAAAGAAGAGATTCAGGAAATTATAGCTGTTTTGTGAGCAATGCGTTCGGAAGTGATTCACAAATTTCTTTTCTGTCTATAAAAGGTATGTCTATTCGCCAAATACTGTAAAAGTATATTTTAAATTAACGCTGGTAATTGAAATAACGCATTTATAATTACCTTATTATGTAAGGCGTAAGGCTCGATGATCCGGTCAAATCTTAGTGGAAAACATTTTTATGCCAATTACTTTGAAATGACTTCTTATTTCTCACATTTACTACTATTACCGCCACTTCTGTTCAAATTGATTGCCATTCAAAGTGTGGCGCAAATAGTCTAACAATTCTTATTCAAAATAGTACTCAGTTTTTGCTTAAATTTTATGTCAGCCATAGTTCTTGAGAATAATGTCTGTCAAATATTTGTTGTTTTGTTTATTTCTATTCAAATCGTCTCTTATTTCTATTAATTCCGAAGATGTTTCAGGTATTCAAAGCAATTATTTCACAAAATTAGTAACCCTGCTAATAGCAATTAATTTCTATATGAATAATAGCTCCAAAACTTAGTCGTATTTCTCAACATAAGAATCAGACGACAGGAACTCACTTCCAAGTGTTCTGTACTGTCGAAGAAGGATCTCTTCCCGTGTTCTTCGTGTGGTCCAGAAATGGACAGTCACTCAAAGCCAGTGCTAATGTTAGCTATAAAATAGATAATTTCGATAAGTTTTCCATATTTTCGATACCGAAGATTGAAATAACAGATTCAGGAAATTATAGCTGTTTTGTGAGCAATGCGTTCGGAAGTGATTCACAAAATTCCTTTCTGTTTATAAAAGGTATGTCTATTCGCCAAATACAGTATAAGTAAATTTTAAATTAAGCTGTCTTAATTTCCAATTTAAATAATATTACATATGTACTGGGAGTCGCAATAATCCGGTCAACTTTTAGTGCAATCATTTTTATGTCAATCAATTTGAAATGACTTCTTATTTCACACATTTACTAATATTACCGCCACTTCTGTTCAAATTGATTGCCATTCAAAGTGTGGCGCAAATAGTCTAACAATTCTTGTTTAAAATATTACTCAGTTTTTGCTTAAATTTCATGTCAGCCATAGTTCTTGAGAATAATGTCTGCAAAATATGCATTGATTTGTTTGTTTCTATTCATCTCATCTCTTATTACTATTAATTCAGACGATGTTTCAGGTATTCAAAGCAATTATTCCTCAAAATAGTTACTTATAAAATAAATTTACCTTTAGCTCCAAAACTGGCTCCGGTACTGCATAATAAAAGTCAAACAGAAAGTTCATATTTTCAGATATTCTGCACTGTTCAGAAAGGTTCCGAACCATTTTTCTTTGAGTGGTCCAAAAATGAACAGTCACTCAAATACAGTGCAGACGCTAATTATAAAATTGATAATTTCAAAAGATTTTCGACCCTCACTATTGATAAAATTGATAGAAGAGATTCTGGAAATTATACCTGTATTGTGAAGAATGCTGTCGGAAGTGATTCGCAAAATGTTTTCCTTTCTGTCGAAGGTATGATTCATATAAATAATTGCATTTATTAATAATTGAGTCCGGGTTACCAAAACCTATATCTAAGCACTACTTATTTGATATGAATTGATTCTAAATTATGCATAGCTTATATGAAAATTGTATTCTTTTATCGGAATCTCTTTGTTTGATAATTATGTTCAATAAGTAATGAGAAAACAAGCAAATGCTTGACTGAATATTTCAGATAAAACCGCCAAACCTTCACCAAATTGATTCTGAACCAATGTATGGCGCAGTATATTCTATATAAATATTTTCTATACATTGTCTTCAAACAAAGTCAACCCTTTAATGTCAGCCATAAGCTGTGGCTTAAGAGTACAAAACATTACATTCAATATGTGTCGCAAGTATTTAAAGATATTTATTGTCTTATGTATTGTTAGTAAATCGACATCAGATACAAGAGGTATGAAAAATGATTTCAATTGAAAAATGTGCTGAAAATAATATTTTATTACAAAATCAGTTCCAAAATTAGCTCCTTTTTTCAAGCAAAGGAATATCAGTGAGAATTCATACTTCCAACAGACCTGTATCGCAGAAGAAGGCGATCCACCGCTTGATTTCGAGTGGTCTAAAAATGGACAGTCATTTAAGACTAGTCCGGATACTAATTACAGAATAGAAAAATCTGAGAGATCTTCCACTTTAATAATCGCGACGATTGATAGAAAAGATTCCGGAAGTTATCAGTGTTTGGTTAGAAATAAATACGGAATACATTCGCAAACTATTCTGCTGACTGTGAAAGGTATGCCTTTCCTATTGAATTGACGGCTCATTTATATAATACAACAAAAAAAAGTTATTCAAAGTTTATTTAAGTAAAAAATAATTTAATTCGTTTTTATCGCTATTTAAATAGCGATTGACTACTGTTTTGAGTGTAAAAAGGATTTATTCTTTGTTTATAATTATCGGAAAAACTGTGTAATTAAGGATAAGAATCATTTTTTAATGTCTTTTTTGTTTACAAATTGTGTGATAACGGCTGATATCCGACAGAACGTTATCACAAATTGATTCTTAAGCAATGTGTGGCGCGATGTCTGTGCTATCGACTAATTTTTTATTCTTTCACTCAATTGTATTGAAGAACACTTTTCAGATCAGCCATAATCTGTCTGTTCTCTCATTTTCATTAGGCATTCATTATGTCTTTCAAATGCTTAACATTTGTGTCGATTCTGTTCTGTTTTATTAATCTATTCATTGCTAATGAGTCGACAGGTATTTCATTCAATATTTATTTGAAATATGTTTTTTATAATTACTATTTGTCTGAACAGCTCCTAAATTAGGTCCACATTTGCCTAAGAAAATACAAACAGAATATTCAGATTTTCAACAGTTCTGTTCGGTTCAAAAAGGTTCTGAGCCTTTATTTTTTGAGTGGTCTAAAAATGGTCAGTCACTCAAATCTGGCCCCGATGCTAATTATAAAATTGATAATTCTGAGAGATATTCGACCCTCACTATCAATAAGATTGATAGAAGTGATTCTGGAAATTATACCTGTCTTGTGAACAATGTGTTCGGAAGTGATTTACAGAATGTTTTCCTATCAGTTGAAGGTATTTATTAAAATAATTTAATTTCTATTCATATTTTAAATAATATTTTTGCTATAATTTTGCTATTGATTGGGATTTTGATAAATAATGACATTTTAGTGAAATTCAGTTAAATTATTATATTTCATATGTTTTAAGCGATTAATATTGAGTTAAATAAATAAATACTTGATTTTAAAGACTGTTTTATAACAAAATGTAAAGTAAATAAATGTTTGGTTTTAATCCATTGAAAATATTTGCTAATATTTGTTATTATCTGATTTGATTCGTTGTTTTCAAAGAGTGCTTAACTTTAATCTCAGACTTAACTGGAATTAACTCTCTCTCCAAATGTTGAGTTAATTAAAGCCTGATTTGAAGCCAAAACAGGTCACACCTGTTCGTCCGAAAGCACCCCATGATTATGAATCATAGTCTCTGGTATTTCAGCTTAAGATTATAGAAATAGCATGAAATCACCTTTGAATCTATGATTTTTATCCGCCAATGGATATCATATTTAAATCTCACACAAAATGTGGCGCTTTATGTGTCAGTCGAGCACTTCTTCAGACTTTAAATTTGTCCCTATTTTTGAGATAATTTTTTGTTTACATTAATGGTGTCTAAAGAAATCGAAATTATATACAACAAAAATGATTTCTATTAAATATCCAACACTTGTATTGTTTTGCTTTCAATTTGTTTCAATTAATTGCAATGGTATGTAATTAGAATTGAGTAGTGCTCATTTTCTTCTACTAAATAAGCTTTGTCAATTATAATTGAAATAGAAGCGCCCAAATTATCTCCGTTTATACTAAAACATGAACTACCAGAAGGTTCTTCCTATCGATTTTTGTGCCAGACATATATTGGATCAGAACCAATAAGTTTTCAATGGATAAAAAACGGTGTAATTCTATCAAATAATCCGGAATCTAATTATAGAATCGAGAGCTCAGATATATCTCATTTGATTCTGAAAAATATTCGTAGAATAGATTCCGGAAATTATTCTTGTATTGCAAGCAATGCTTTTGGTTCTGATATTCAAACGACTATATTATTGATTAAAGGTTTGATTGAATTAATTATAAAATTTTTGATTAATTAATATTATTTGTTATATAAATATATTTTAGTTTTATTTATTAAAATTATTATAAAATAGTAGCAGATATGCGGATGACATTGAGTTTTGCAAACTAACCTGATTAACAATATAACCCAGCTAATTGAATTTCAGTCCAAACACTCCCAGTCCGCACATCTGCACCTGAATTATAGTGTTGACAGTATTGCTAATAATCATAAGACAATCACTTTTTATATTATCTTAAAATCCATTTTTTGAACGAGAATTTTGCGCTAAAATCTGATGAATTGAATCTCAAGCAAAATGTGGCGCAATCTTATCAATCCATCACTTCTTTTAATGATCTAATCGTTAAGAATAAGTCAGCCATTAGTTTAGGTGAAGAAAAATGAATTCGTTTATTAAGTTTTGTTTTCTATTTATTTCTGTTCACACTATTATAGCCGGAGAGGGTATGAATAGAATTTGCAATTATTTCTATATTTATTAAATATTATTTCAATAATTAGCCCCAAAATTGGTTTCCTTAAAATCAATTCAAAACCAAACGATAGGAACAAAATTGCGTGTATTTTGTTCGACTCAAAAGGGTTCGACTCCTCTGTCTTTCCAATGGCTGAGAGATAAACAGAAATTAGAGTCAAAAACAAAAACTAATTATAAAATAGAGAATTCAGAAGAGGTTTCTGTCTTAACGATTGCAAGCGTAGAGTCAAGTGATTCGGGAAACTACTCGTGTATTGTCAGCAATGCTTTCGGCACTGATTCTCAAACCACTGTTCTTAACGTCAGAGGTATTCAATCGCAATGATAATCAGGTTTTCATAAGTATTCTCTTTTCTCTCTAACAGTACCACCAACCTGGGTGAAAGAGCCAAAGGATATCCGGGTGAACGCAGGCGATGACGTGACTGTTGAGTGTATTGCCGATGGATTGCCCAAACCTACTGTCAAATGGATGTCTAAGGGTATTGTACTTTAGATATAATAGATATTAATTGAGTTTATATACAGTATATTCCCATTGATTACGATATTCCTCAGGAATTGTAATTCCGGGCGAAGTCTTAAATTTAGCCAATTTTAAGACAGGCAGTAGTGAAACGTACGAATGCATAGCCGATAACGGTATCGGAGATTCTCTGCGTAAAGTCATTAACGTTTACTTTAGTGGTGAGTGTCTTAAGCAATGCGCGAAAGAATACCACTTTAATTGTTGAGCAAAATGTGTCGCCTTTGCAGTCATTCCTGACTTTATGTTTAGAATTTAGACTATTATTCCATGTTTTAAATGAAAGCCTTTTATAAGCTCAGTATCAATAATATGCACTAATAAACAATGACTTTTAAAATGTACCCGTCGTTGAAATTTATGATAATTTTGTATTTATTGCATATATTCAGTCCTATGTACTGCACGGGTAAGATAATTAAATTTAGTTTTAATAGTATCCGTATTAAATAGTTATTAAATACTATTCAGAATCACCAAAAATAATTGCACTCAACCAACCAGAAGAACCTTATAGTGAAGGTTCCAGATTCAGATCGATCTGTGCTTTGAAGTCAGGCAGTCGACCAGTTTTCTACTCGTGGACTAAAAACGGTCAGCAATTATCTCAATTTCAAAACGGAATTACTATTAAAACGGATGAATCGGAAGATATATCTGTTTTGAGTATAAATGATATTAAGAGCGAAAACGGCGGCAATTATTCGTGTTATGCGCGCAATGCGTTTGGATCTGATTCTTATACAATCAGATTAGAAGTATATGTGCCCTCAAAATGGGTTAATGAGCCCAAGAATACGAGTGCAAAATTGGGCTCTACTGTAGAGATCAATTGCGATGCCGACGGCTCACCACAGCCTAAGATTGTTTGGAGAAAAATCACTGCAAATAGTCTTAACTCTAATAATAATGAAATGATTGGAAAAATTCTTAAATTCCCAAAAATTCATTCATCAGAATCTGGTTTATATGAATGTCTTGTCTATAATAAGGATAAAATTGTTTTGAAAAAAGTGATATCACTTAAAACAATGGGTAAATTTATTATTTGACAATTGGCTCACATTTTCCACAATTAATTTGATATTTTCATTAAGCGCTGCGATATTTTTGAATCACTTATTGAATTCATTTTCATTAACCCTCAGTCCCGGCTAAGTTTGACGAAAAGTATAGTTTAATTCAAGTAAAAAGAGGCGAAAGTTCTCGCCTCAAGTGTAATGCTTCGGGTGATCACCCATTGTCTGTCAATTGGACTAAAGATGGGGTCAAACTCGACAAACTTGGAGGTCATAAGTGAGTCGAACACAAATTGATGATTGAATTTGAAATCATATAAACTATTGAATGAAATCTTTCAAAAGCTATGAAATATTTGAGACGACAACAGATTTGGGGATTTTATCCGAGCTATTACTGCGAACAACACAGAGAACTGACGGCTCTATATATAAATGTGAGGCCGAGAACAAACACGGAAAGGATGAACGGACTATCAAATTAGTAGTCGTCGGTATGTATTGACAATTCACATTTAATGCCATTTTTCTGATAAACAATGTCCATCAGAGGTGCCGGGCCCTCCTATGAATGTGCACGTGAAGGAGGTCTGGTCGCGTACGGCTAGTGTCGTTTGGTCGCCGCCCTATTCAGGTAACTCACCCCTCACCAAATACACGATCCAGTATTGGCGACATCAGAGCGCACCGCACAGACTGCACGAGTTCACAGTCAGCAGTTCCCAGACATCAGCTCTTATTAAAGATCTAAGTCCTGGCCTCTCATATGAGATGACTGTCGTTGGAGAGAATGAGGTCGGGAGGGGAGAGGCGGCCGACACGGTTACCTTCATTACAGGTGAGGAAGAACCGTCTGCACCGCCCAATGATATTGCGGTCGAGGGCAAAGGGCCCACCACTGTTCGGGTGACGTGGAGAGCACCGCCAACAGAGCACTGGAACGGCGTAATCAAAGGCTACTACATTGGGTACCGTAAGTCACGGGAGACTAACCATCCCTTCACTCTTAAATTGGTTGAATCAAAAGCGACTCAAAACACGAAAAACGCCGAAACGGAAAGTTATGAATACTTTTTGCGCGATTTAATCAAAGGAACGGAATATGCGATTGTAGTGAAAGCTTACAACTCGGCCGGCAGTGGACCGCAATCGCACGAAATGCTTGTCCACACACACGACGGAGATTTACCGCCAGCGCAACAGTTGACGGCAATCGAGTCGACTGGAAACACGATATCTGTGCGCTGGCACCAGAAGGACAATCGGGACTCTCAGAGCCCGACTACCAGTTATACGATTCACTACCAAAAGGAAGGCGAACCGAAATGGAGGGAAATTCCGTTGACATCACTGACAACGCCGACCCCATTGACCGAAGTGTCATCCTTTGCCACCTATACCTATTCGCTCCAGAATCTGGAGTCAGGCGTTCAGTACAGGATATTCATTACAGCGATGAACAGATATGGGTTCAGCGATCCCAGCAATATAGTGATCACCAAAACAGAAGGAGGTCTGTCCGTACTCTCTGTTCCTAATCTTATTTCACATTGTTTTACATAATTTGCATAATTTTGTTGTTTTTAATTAAAAACTAATTTTAGCCAAAAATTCATTTAAAATATTCGCAAAGCTTTTAGTTTAGAAAATGAAATCAAAGCTTAAGTCTAATTATAAGAGTGAATATAAACTGCTTTTATTGAACATTAATATAAAATCTATTTTAATAACCGCTTAATTGAAAATAAATTTAAATTCTGAACAATAGATCTGAAACTACTTCAAAGTGAAATATTCAACCCTTTCTTCAACGACGGGCCATATTATCTGCAGCCGTCGTTCACAATACCCCTATTGTCTGCGGCAGTCATTGTTATTATTGTCATTATATTTGCATTCGTTTGTGTCCGTAGAATAAGAAGTCGCGCCAACGCTAATGGCTGTGAGTTATCGCATAGTATTGTGTTTAATAGTCAACTCTTATATGAATTGTTATTTTGGTACTACTTGTGCAGTAATGATGGACAGCGCAACGCTCAGTAAGCAATTCGCTGGCTATGCGGGCACAGCTCCGCGTTATATGGACTTCGATAAGACCAGTGGCAAACCACTGATGATGACTGAGTCCGGAAACGTGTACCCAACCCCTTACGCGACAATGCCTATGGGAGGCTCTGATGGATCTCAAGTAAATAGCCATTCCTTTACCCATTAATTCTCGCTTTTATATGCTTTTCAGTCCATTAATCATAAAAACCATTGCTATTAAAGACTAAATTGGTTTTAAACCCCAATTATTATCTTATTTTTCAAAACCCATTTATATTCATATAAATCATACGTCAAATGCAAGCAAAATATTTTTAAATACCAGACCTATTCATGAGCTGACAGTCCATTGAAAACTAAATGAACTCATTTATGGGAATAAATGAATAATCAGTGCTCTTTTTTGTTCGCGCACAGAAGCCATGGGAACGGCCTCTGCCTTTGCCCACATCGACGAAAAAGGATCACCACATCTATGATCATCCACAATAGGCCACAATAAGCCACCATAAGCTCATTTCATTTACAATGAATTATTTGTATTTATTATTAAATTAATTGTTGTTTTCAATATTGGAATTAAATGAACTGTAAGTATAGTTTAGATGTGTTTTAAGCCCTTATAAGTCGAAACACTGATATACAACACTTCTATCTCAAAATACTTGACTGTTTTTATTGCTATTCCTTATCTTTACTCTATTGTCAAACTTAATGATCATTTGCTCTGAAAAAATGCACAAAAATTATTTCCCATTCAATACATAAACAAATATTTGAACGCAATTTAATTATATCTATATTTAAGTCATTTCTTGCAGTAATATAGCGAAGAAATGTGTGAATTATATCACTATCTTATCGTAAACTTATAGCTCTTTAATGAAGTATCTGTTTTTTAAATACGTTTTTTGTATTTATTTCTTATTTTATTTATACAAAGAATCAAATGATAGACAAAAATCTGAAGGAATTCCAGAAAAGTTTTTTTTTAGTTTAATGATTGAGAAAATGCGTTCATTTTTTCACTATTTATATCTAAAACTCTATTAGAAATTAGTCTTTAATTCAATTAGTCTTCATATTATGTTTTACTGCATAATAGTTAGCAAAGAAATTGTGATTTAATTCAAAGAAAATTTGCGGAAAAATACAATTTTTTGCCAAATATAAGATTTGGCACTTTTAGTGATATTTTAATTTTTCTTATTCTTCTATACAATAGCCACACAATTCAATGCTCACTCTCTTATATATAACAAAACTTTCCTATTTTTTATCGAATAATTCATCGATTATTGTATTTTCTATTTACGATAATTATTATATAATACTTAACAATCTATTCCCCCAAATGTTGAGCCAATATTTCGAAACAATTTTGTTTTTAATATTATTTTGTTTTTATGTTTTTTCTTTCTTTCATATAATGAATGCCAAATAGTGTCACAAAAAAAACTTTGTTTTCCATATATATTGTCATAAAATAATAGTTATTTCTTGTTTTTATTTATTTATTGATTTAAAATCAATTGTAAATTAATTTAAATAAAAGTTTTTTCTGAATAAAAATTACGGAAAAAATAGAAAACAATCTAAAAATATAGAGGAAACTGAATAAAGAAAAAAATCAATACTTTTGTGAAAGAAAAGCAATTATTGAGAGCACTATAAGGAAGAGATTTCTAAACCAATTTCAGTATAGATGCGGATAAAGAGAAAGAGTAAGTATAGAAGTGAACGGCTATTAGTCTGCAGACTATTAGACTATTACAAGACTGAAAGGATACTGACATATAGTATGAGAGGTGAACGCGCTCTACGGCTCGTGAGCGCACGTGCGAACACTTATTCAATAGAAGCACTTCATATATAAGGACAGTATAAATATTATAGTCTGTGCTGTTATATAGCGTATAAAAATCGATGTCTCACTCGCACTGAGCTCTCGTTCAGAGCACTCACAGCAGCTGTTATTATACTAAACTATTTGGCGTAAAAAGCGATACATTCAGGCCTGGCATGTGTTCAGCGAAGTAGACCTTTGTTTTGGTCTCCACTCTAGGCTTCGGGCGATAAAAGTTTGTGAGAAAATACAATGGATTTCCTGTTGAACTTTTTCCACACGTCATTGAACTTGTATTGGAGCGAAAGGGAAAGTCCCCTCTCGTGTAATATACTGCTACTGACACCCACTTCACTGACCTAGACTTGAATCGAGTATTTAAATGCAGAGATGCGGAAAGTGCGGAGAAATATTAAAGATATTTTTTAAATTTTTCCTCCCTCACAATATACTGTGATTAGCAAGATGATTTATTCATTTCTTCTTTGTTGTACAGTCACATTTTCTTTTGAACATTGGTTTTAATGGCGAATACTGTACTAATATTACACCAATTATTGTATGCGCCTGATCCACATCATTGATACAATTATATAGCATGGCTCATTTAAATAACATGGATTAAGATAGCATTTGCATGGGTCATTTGAAAGGTTAATATTTAACAGTCACTGCACTGTGCTTTCCGTTTACAGGAAAATTTAAATCAGGGTCAAATGTCAAGGTTATAGCCTTCACAAACATAGAGCTCTAATCATCGTATAATGAATGCAACTTTTTTATTGACTATTTAAGACCAAAAATTAAATAAAATTGTTTTGACCTTGATCATTAAAGAACCCATTGAATGAATGCTAATATATCTCAAATAAAAATGATTTTGCAATAAATTAATATATTCTGAAATAAATATTAAAATTTTTTATTGAATCGGAATAATTGTTAATACATTTCTATAATTAATTGAAAAGACAATACATTTCTATATTGTTATCCAAATCGATGTCCTTTTAAATGATAGCAATCATTGAGTCCGCCGTGACTTCCATAGCCAGGACTGATATAATTCGGTCCGTAATATCTGTTTCGATGTTCACTATTGTAGAGCACACCCGACGATCCGCTGCTCCCAAAGTATCCTCCGTTGCCACCTGTGCCAATTGCACCCAGCCCACTACCTACACCTCCCAGGCCTTCTTCATCAACGAATTCTCTTTCAATTTTGCTGACACTGTGACCCTCTTCGGCAACGCCTCCGCCACCAAGTCCAACCCCTCCTATTCCAGGTCCAATTCCTCCGCCGTTAATTCCGCCAGGACCAAGACCTATTCCCGGTCCAATTCCTCCGCCGTTAATTCCTCCAGATCCTAGACCTATTCCAGGTCCAATTCCTCCGCCGTTAATTCCGCCAGGACCAAGACCTATTCCAGGTCTAATTCCTCCGCCGTTAATTCCTCCAGGACCTAAACCTATCCCACCAATGTTTCTAGCGTTATGGCCAGCATAATGTGCCAGAGCATTTTCATTATTAAACGATATGAAGAACAAACAAAATATATTTAGAAATATCTATATATTGAGTGAAATAAGAATTAAATTCAAATAAAATTATTATAATTTTTTAATCTTACGATTGAATTCATTTTGAAAGCAAAAACAAAATTTTTCAAATGCACTGAAGAGTTATCATTGTTTGAAAAAAATAAACTGAAGGGTAAAACAGCAAATATTTGAATACAGAATACAATAAAGAATATAAAGAATGAAAAAAAGGTTTTCTGAAAATGAATGAAATAATTCTATGAATAATAAAAGGAATAATTTTTTCAATAAAAATATTCTGAATAAATATTTATATACAAAATGAATACACAATACAATACAGTTCAGAACATTTTAAGATTTCACAATATAAGCTGAATTTATCCTGCACCAATGAATTATTTAATCTCATCCCGGATCAAATGCAAATGTATGGGTAATGGAGAAACAGCTTTACAATGGGAATTGAATTAATATAAAATGTAGGCAGGGTTAAAGTGAGATATTATAATATATTACTCAATAATACAATCCGTTTACAAATGATTGAGAAGTTTATAATTCTTATTAATTTTCTGACAGTTATTATTTGATTTTGAAAAATACTTTTTCTAATATGATATTCAAGTCTCGAGAGATTAAACGCATCAATGATTTTATAGATCAGTTGACATGAAAGCACATGTAATGACCATTTAGTTGATTATCATTTGTTTCAAAGATTATTAATAATTCATACGATAATAGCATTTCATATCGGAATCATAGCATCGGAATCATAGCAACAGAATTTTTAATTATTATTCTTGAATACAAACAATAATTACTAACTCTTTTCAATAAAAAGTCTTCGCTTTTATTAAAATTATTACTAAATATCAAATTATTTAAAAAATGTTATCCAGAATACAAAAGATCATAATTTGTTTGTTAATAATCGCTATAATATTTGAATTGATTTTATGCCAAAATAAGCCCAAAAAACGACGAAATCGTAACAGAAGTCGAAAGAAAAAAGATGAGGAAAACCGCCTGAAATGCTATTCATGTTATATCGACTTCTCACTCAAATTTGATCCCAAGAACCTCTGCTATAACCCGAACCTCAACAAGACATTGGCGGACACACTACTTCTGACCCAATGCTCTCCGTATACGAAGTTCTGTACGGTTGACATCATTCGCACCAATAATGTTCTGGCCATCATAGACCGCCGGTGCGGACTGGCCACGTGCCGGCACGCCTGCTTCGCCAAGGGCTATGGCGTCGAGAGGGAGACCTGTAGCTACTGTTGCGGAGGGAAGTTGACTGAAGATGACGATGAGTATGACCAGGATGAAAGCGATAACTATTACTGCCCTAATGTTCCGCATTGAACACCAATTGTTGATCCCTTTCGGTCAGAACCGAAGTGCGGATAGTGAGCTAAATTATGCTCAATGTAAGTTTTTGATTATAGTTTTGATCTTGTTGCTTTCTAGCTAATAGTATAGGCGCTTATTTGTGACTGAGTTTTATCGTTAGTGAGCACTCAGTTTGGAAATAAGCAAATAATAGAATCTATTGTTCTTGAACTCAAACTTCTCGATCAAAGGTTTGATCTGGATTATTTTAAAATAGAGATGTGCAAGGGAGTGTAACCTATTTGCCACTTAGAGACCAAACCTAATTGGTCTTTTTTTGACAATGGGGAAGCATTGTTCGACAAAACTACTCAGTTTATTGTTCCTCGATTTTGAAAATGTTCACTAAAAACCTCCCTGTGCACTATTAGAATTATATTAGCCAGAGCACCGCATGAGCAAATATTAAAAAATTGTACCAGGTCAGTTTTAAGGTTGATTAAGAACAGTTAAATTTGAAATAAATTTATTTTATATCAAATTATGTGAAATAAATATAAAAACTCTTTATTTGACAATAGATTAATCAATCGATTCATATGTATCTAAAAATTTATTTTCAATAAAAAAAAATATTTAAAATGTCTACAAAAAGATTGTTCGCAAATAGTTGCAAAAAGTGGTCTAAGCTTCATTCGTTGAGAATTCACGTGCACTACTGTAGTGTAACATCGGACACCTGCTCTTGCAAACCATCTGTCACCTTTTTCAGAGCACAAGAGTATTGTTCAGAAGTTAAAAATCTTACAGTTTTGCCAGAAATAGATAAAAGGTGTCGACACAGGTCTCCAGTCAAACAAAATAAACAAAGGATTTAATTCTTGTGTTCACACACAGAGAGCACTACATGTGTTGACACATCTTGTGGTTAAGGACTTGAGTGCGACATCTGTTGCATAAATCAAATACAGAGAAGCGCTTAATATGAAAGACATATATTTTGCACAAAAATAGCCGCAGAATAATCGATGAATTCTTTGCTAAAAAATTATCCCCGCTCATTCATTTAGGGCTAATTCTATTCGCAGACATTCAGAGTTATGACTAAACTGTTAACATTTATATAAAATGAGTTAAATTAAAGTTAATTATGATTTGAATAAAAGTCGATTACTTTTACCATAAAAGTGAAAACAAAGTGAAAGCAATGACTGCTTCTGATTGGCTGACAATATTAATATAGCTAGCTCATATTATTTACTAAGGCTTTACAAATTATCATTAAAATAAACTATTTAAATTTAATATTCATGTTGTTAAATCAAATTATGATGAATAATCTGAATTATATTTGATACTGGACACTATTTATTACTTGAATGGCTCAGATTTAAACACTATTTACTATAAAATAGGTTTGACTGCATCTAAATAGTGAGCAACCATTGAATGCATAGTACAGTCGCGCAGATATTTTTGTAGAACATATGCATTGAATAAAATATAAATAAATGAATAAAAATCTATTCATTCATTCAGTAAATCATTTCAGCGTTTGTTTGCAAAACAGTCAGAGTTTGTAAACATTTATATTACGATTGGATTTAATTGAATTGAAAATAATAATCCATTTCTGTATTTGAATCGATTGCAACAGAGGCTGAGACAATGGCGATGTCAAAGGGCACCAGTCATTACAACCGACAGGTCTGGGAGGACGGAAAGTTCCCGATCCTCTGCCAGACGTGTTTGGGTTCGTATTCACTGTCTGTTTAATTGTTTTAATTGTTATTAACTTTTAATCCAATTTTTCTAATGACTGCACACCTGTTGGCACCGATAGGCGACAACCCATACATGCGAATCATGAGCGAGAAGTTCGGCGCCCAATGCAAGGTATGTAACCGTCCGTTCACTACATTCCGGTGG
The DNA here is from genome assembly GCA_034693305.1 of Eueremaeus valkanovi. NCBI lineage: Eukaryota > Metazoa > Arthropoda > Arachnida > Sarcoptiformes > Eremaeidae > Eueremaeus > Eueremaeus valkanovi. The sequence goes on from JAQIWA010001095.1 coordinate 16,077, forward strand.
TGTCCGGGAGTGAAGATGAGGTACAAGAAGACAGAGATCTGTCAGACCTGCGCGAGGGCTAAGAATATATGCCAGACCTGTCTGCTCGACCTCCAGTACGGACTGCCGGTGCAGGTGAGGGACCAGTTGTTGCAGACGAAGCTCGATATTCCCAAATCGGACGTCAATAGAGAGTACTTCAGCCAAAACCTGGACATAGCTGTGGCCAACTCAGACCCCACTCAACCATACGGTGCTCTGAAGGCTGCGCCGCCCTCTGATGTCTTGGCCAAACTGGCCCGCAATTCGCCCTATTATAAGCGGAACAGACCTCACATTTGCAGCTTTTGGGTCAAAGGTATGACTCGTTCGCAAAGATATTCAAATCATTTGTTATTTTTAAATATAAACTGATTTTAATTCAAATTATTTATGACTTGTCTTAAGGCGAGTGCAAACGCGGCGACGAATGTCCGTATCGTCACGAGAAGCCCACAGACCCGGAGGACCCGCTGTCTGACCAGAACATCAAAGACCGCTACTTCGGAGTCAACGATCCGGTGGCGGAGAAGCTCTTGAAACGGGCCTCAGATATCCCGCGACCGATCGCACCGGAAGATAAGTCGATAACTACGCTATACGTCGGGAATGTCGGCGATATGGTTGAGGAGAAGGATCTGAGAGACTATTTCTATCAGTTCGGCGAAATCAGAGCCATTACGACAATCCCGCGACAGAACTGTGCGTTCGTTCAGTACACGACTCGATCGGCGGCCGAACTGGCGGTCGACAAGTCCTATCAGAAGCTCGTAATCCACGGCCAGAAACTGACCATAAGATGGGGTAAATCACAGGCAAAGAGGGCCGGTTTGGGCGATGCGGACGAGACTAACCCTAACAAAAAAGGCCCACAATTGGCACCCGTTCCCGGACTGCCAGTCGGAGCACCCGATTACTTCGGTTTAGGGCAGTCGAGCGCCGGACCGTCCAGTTCTCCAATGAATATTCCGCAATTGGCGCCACCAATCATAGGGGCGCCGGCACTGAATACACAAATCCATTACCCATCGCAAGACCCGAACCGCATGGGCTCAGTAGGCATAAAGTTACCCGTTTTTAACAGAGAGTAATAATATGTATAATAATTATGCACTCATTCTATGATTATTTTGTTTCCATTCAGTCCTTCAATATAATAAATATTGTAACGACCAGTCAGTATATGTCTGGCTCTGAGCGCACATACGTTCATACCATATGAAAGTACACAGAGCATAGGTGACCATATGTGACCATAGGTGACCATAGGTGACCATAGGTGACCAAGTACGAAATAGTTAATTTTAACATTAGTTTGTCGTACAGACGAGTACAATGAGGCCTGAGGTGGATATGAGGCTGACTGTGCGACAAACTAATGATAAGCATTGTCAACTATTTCGTACTTGGTCAACTTTCATATGGTATGCACGTAAGTGGGCTCAGAGCCAGCCATATATACGGGTAACGACTCATCGCTTGAAATAAAAATTAATGTTTTTTTTTTTGAAATTAAAATCATTTTTAAAAATAAATAAATTTTTAAATTATTTGTGAATTTCTATTCAATGCCTTTCCTATCGATTTGTGTTTATGTATATTCTGTGAACTTTATTTGCAATGAATTTGAACTTTGATTATCATTTCGATCCGAGTTATGGTTTTGTTGTTGTTTTCGTCTGATTTGAAGTCATTTAATAATTCGGTTGAGTTTTTGAAATAATAGCCGAAATAGAGGTAATAATTGTTATATTAAATACCGATTACTTGCATAACAAGAATTCAATGCCAGTTTGTTTGAAGACATTACTCAAAAATTATTTTAACTTCACTTATGCCTAAATGCAGACAAATATAGTATATGTTTATATATAAGACTATATAAAGACTGAATATCTGCTTAATTCCAATAAATTGTTAGTTTAGCCGAAATTCTTAACCGAAAATAATATGTTTTTTAGATAATAGATGTCATAATTGCGCCCAAAGCTTGACTTTCTCTCTGTTTTGTCATAAATAACGTCTTTGTTTTGCCAGAAAAGGCAAATGTTTTGTGCATTACTTGATTGCATACAAATACTATCAGGTTTCATATGTTCATCAATAATATGAACGTTATTTATTGTCAAAAATATTCTATTACATATTCTAAATGATCCATTACAATTTTAGTTGTATTAAATAATAAATTCACATTTTGAACATGGACAATTGAAAAGTATGTTTATAAGTATAGGACTATTTGTATAATAAGATAATTATAAGAATAGTTGTAATTTTCAAACATAATGTGCAAACCTTTACCCACTTTTCTTGTAGTTACCAAGGTTAATGTGAGCTTGGGTTTTAATTGAAGCTGAATTTGCTTAAAGATCGAGTCAGCCTTCTCATTTTTAAGCAAGTTCATCTTCAATTAAAGTAATAATTGTTTATTAATTTTATAGTCTATTTTGATAATAATTGAAGTTTAGTTTAATTGAGCATACAGTACATTGTACCAGGGTACATTTTCCAGAGTGTAGTTGAATGGACGCTTTAATTTTCTTAATCTTGTTGAAAATATGTTTCACAAAATTCAATTCCGTCCGAATAGTATATGGAATACGGCTTTTGAAACCATAACTTGAAGAAATCAGTCATTCTTTTCGGTCGATTCGATGCGTTATTCACCGCTATATCGATCTGAATATAAAAGTAGAAAATTGTGTCCGTTTTCAGGTCAACAGAAATGGAAATAAGTTATTGAAAAGTTGTGCTCTACTGCTGTATACTCTGCTGTTTGTTATTGACATCAAATAGAATCTAAATGTGAACAGGGTACTGTACATACAGTGTATCATAAATTTAAGGTCCACTAACAGAAAATCAGTTATAAACAAAATAAATAGTTAGCAAGGTTATATTGGAATACATCAAAATAGCAGACAAAATGAATTAAAGAAAATCAATTCATATGTTTCTGACCTTATTTTCCGAAATATCTAATGATAGTCCCACCTCTTCCTTATAGTCCAGGTCATCATTTTGACTATAACCAAGCTGACTTTCCAGATCGTTCTCTGCTTCTGATTTGCGATTCGCGTTTAATAGTCTGAAACAATATTCTGAATCACAAAAGATATGAGCAAAGGTCAATTCTGATTAAAAATATTAATTATTGATTTTATCGGTTTCAATAGATCTGATCAACGTACTTTTATATATATTGAAAAATACAAACAGAAAATAAATGAATTGTATAATTAAAATGAGTTTAAAATTATAATTGAATTGAATTACCGTTGAGTGCATTGTTCGGTTTGACGATTACATGTTTTCGGTCTGGACCAAGAGTATTTCCATTAATACCTTGCTTAGAATCTTTAGGAATGTGACGCTTCGGTGTTTGCCTATAAATTTTATTCAGATTACACTGAATAAACAGAGTCACTATCAAAATGAAGAAAAACAACTTTAAAAAAGTCATTTTCAAAATATTTAAAAACCGAGTCAAAACTTAATATCAATGTGATCAAGATGATCTTTTGCGAACATAGAATGTTATACTGGAAACAGGTTTGAAGACAATGCTTATATACAGTATTCACATAATTACATATGTATTATATAAATATTAACCACCTCTTCAGTCCATTCAGTCCATTGTCATTTATGATTCAGTAGAATAATAGGAACTGGCCAATTTTTGTTAAATATTTTGTGGGATAAGTGATCAAAAATTACGAGATCTTTTAAATTTGACCAGGAATATAGATGTAATTTTGATGGATATAAATGAATAATTGTTCTATAAATGTCATTATTTATAATTCAAATGAAAAAATAATTGACTCCAAAATTACGAGAGGGTGTATGGCTGAAAATAGCACCAGCAAGATTAAAAAAATAAGGTTAATCGAGATTTTGTTTAAATATTTGAAGTTTTTTTTGATTTCAATGTCAGCCATATTTTCAATCAAAGATTTAGCAATTAATTAGCTTTCATAGTATGGTTGAATTGAATTGGACTTAATTCCCGAAGACCAAGGTTTATTTTTTCAAATTAAAACAGAATCGAATAACAAAACAATTGCTTTAATTATGTGCGGGGGTATAGACCAAAGTCCCACTGAGTTTCTAAAACGAGAAAATACTCTCTAATTTGTTTACAACGAAGACCTCTCAGACGAGACAATTAAGGCTTAAATCAAATTCGATTGAATTTAAACCAATTTTCCTCCAAATCGGCTAATTTTGGCGAATAACCGGTATTTTGGTGCAGTTTTCCAACATTGCACCCTCCTATACACCCTTATGTTTTGACGAGTGCCAGACACCCCTACTTTTGCGCCGATTACACCGATAATCGCCGATTTTGACAAAATTTCAGATAAATATAGTTTAAATTCAACCGAATTAGGGCTAAATAGGCCTCAATTTAGCTAAATTGGGTCGAATTTGGTAAAAATTGGGTCAAATGGTTCATTTCGACTTTGAACGCCATTCCTTAGCCATTTTGGCGATTATATTGTCCGCTATTTTACCCCTTCCTATAACACTTCTCTCCGCCGACCTTGCACATCCCTACTAATATGATTCGGAAAAATTAAAATTAGATCAGTTGGATAATTTCATCTTCCTATTTATTTTGTCAGAATCATTACAGAATTGATTTTTCATGGCGGGGTATGGCCAAGGGTGCATAACTAAAATACACATAAGTTTTGAAAATTGGCAAAATACGCCCTAGGATTTTGAGTTGGAGTCAGACTCCCCTCAAACTTTTTGCCCTCATATAGAACAAAAATTGGCGGAAAGGTATCATTTTTGTTGGAATTTCAACGAATTTGACTGATAATCGAATTCTATTAGTTTAGCAACAATTAAGACTAAATTGAACTTATTTTCACCCAATTCAGCTCATTTCGTCAAAACGATTAATTTTCGGTAAAAACTGGTTTTAGACGCCTTTTGGCTGATTTTCTGTATTTGCCTCCCCTTATATCCCAGGGTTTGCCGAGCTTGGTCATCAGTAATTTATTGAGCATTATGTAGTAAATAATGTCCGGCTTGTGTGGTATGAGTCCAATTATAATTATATATATCATATATTTTTATGTGGACTCAATTTTAGAATAATTGGTTTCATAATATACTTTGTCAAGGATGAATGAAAATAAAACTCTGAGAGTAATGTATTCTTCACTGCCAACACATACTGAACCTGAATTTATGCTATGAT
>JAQIWA010001096.1:0-21310 GCA_034693305.1 Eueremaeus valkanovi
TATAACTCCAACCGCGAGCGCCATAATTGTAGGCATAGTTGTCGTAATCATATCGACTCCCTCTGTCGTATATCATGAAATTAACGGCTGAACCGCCGCCTAATATCTTGCCTTTCCTTTCGTTTACCCTACGATTGTCACCTAGGTGTGTTGGATCAGGTTCATTCGTATATTGCCAAAAATAATTCTGCGGAACTTGAAGGTGCATGGCTGGAATATCTGTATTGATAGCATCCTGAGCCCCACCAGCTTCGATAAGAAGCACTCTGTTATGTGGGTCTTCAGTCAACCTCTTAGCCACTATACATCCGGCACTACCGGCGCCGACAACAATATAATCATAACTATTATCCCATATATTTCGAGCCACAGTCTGATCGTGTGTTTGTTGTCTTTGCTTTAATACAGTCAATACCTGTATATAACTCCAAATCATAGATATGTTTGCCATTCGTATGATTGAAGTCTTATTTTTATTTAATTTTCATAAACCATAAATATATTTCACTTTTTGTTCGGAACTATTTATCAAATACTGTATTGATATTTCTTTTAATATAAAAATATTTCCAATATTTCAAAGTTCACTGAACTCTTTCAGCATTAATACACAATTTTTTAATTGAATTTTAAGTAATAGAATGGAAATCAGTATTAAAATCAAAGTGAAACTTTAAGGTTGCACCTGGTTTAAAATATTAAATTAACTCAGTTATAATTTTTTGAGTTGGCCTTACTCTAGGATTTAGAGCATGCTAGTTATTTTAGTGCTAATCATTATATTCTTCATATACTCTGTAGAGTTAAATAGGAATTTTTGAAATCAATTATCAAATTTAGCATGCTCATCGGATGGCAGTTCCACCCATGCTCAAAAATATATATTTGAAGAATTCATGTCATCTATCAGTAGTGAATCATTTTTTGGTTAGAATTCCCATATTATCTGACATTTGTTAGCTTTTATTAATATTTATCTAATTAATGATTAGAGAGTTTAGATTTACAAATATTTTCATTTATTATAAAATAGTTGTATTCGTATGCAATAATAGTTTTATTCTTTGACATAGTTTTATATTTTTAAAAATTTCATTTACAATAAATTCAATTAAAATTTTGTTTCAATTAATTAAACAAAAATTAATTACTGATTAAAAATTGTTATACTTTTAATGCATATCTAATTGATTACAAAAATCCGTAATAATTATTATACAATTTTTTTCTCTGTAGCAAAACTGAATCAAAAACTCTGATCAGAATTAAAATATTGATTGAAATAAAAATGATTAATATTTTCTAAGATTTAATACAAAAGTTGAGAAAAATTAAGTTTTAGAAAAAAAATAATTATAATTCAGTTTTGTTGACTGACTTCACGCTTACAATAGCTGGCGTTGAAGTGATGGTCGGATTTGTCTGATCGCCGGTCACTTCGCACACCCACTCGCCGTCATCCCTACCTGCCTGTGCGGACGACACAATAAGACTACAGTCACCCAAACCGTTATTATTACGCCAGCTATAGTCGGCTGAAATTCTGGCCAAATTGAAGCCAATATTCTGTCCGTCTTTGAGCCATAAGCAGTCGCCGACCTGACCGACCACTTGGCACTCGAGCACAAACTGTGCCTTCTCTGATACGACCATACTTTGAGGTTCCTTAAGGAAGCTCTGGACCGACTGTTCAGTCAAACCAACATTAAGTTGAGCTGAACTGACATTAAGCTCAGCTATGGTTTGATTGTTGACAACACTTGTAATGAAGTCTTTCAACAACTGATGATTTGTTTCGTCCGACAACTTATCGACCGTTTTGTTGACAAGATTTGTGTCGAACCAAACCGTTTGATTTGTTTTGCTATTAATCGCACCTAAATATACGTCCAGTCCTGCGGCCAAACCGTATTGGCTTTGGATTTGATCCATCCATGCGTTGATTGAGGGGAAGATTTGCGGATCAATCCATAAGATCTCGATTGTGTCCAGGTTTACAACAGTCGGAGCAATTGTCTCAGTAGCGACAACAGTTGCATCAGTAGCATCAGTAGCCGGGTCAGTTGGCTCAGTGCTTGGAACAGCTGTTTGGGTAGCGTTTGCCAAAGCTGTGAGAATAGCATTGTTTTCGCGCGTAATATTGCGAACAGATTTGGTTAGGATTTTATGGAAGTATTGGCCGACCGCTGATGTTCTGTCGCCGATAGCTATGAGTGAAGTCTTGTTCTTGTTTTGCAATTGAGGGTCAAATATGTTGTGTTCCGTCAGATATTTCAATACAACCCCTTTGTTCTGTTCAATGAATGTCTCGATGTCCTGAGCCGTTGCCGGATTCACTGGACAAGTGATGGCCAACTTCTCGAACGGTTTCACTAAATTTATTTGTCCCACAAGTGATAGCTTCAGGTGTTTAGCGACCTATCAGTCAATATAAATCATATATTATAAGGAAATTCATATATATTTAACATTAAATACTAACCATTCTATCGGTGACCAAATAGAAAGGAATGGCTGGACTGTACTTCAGTGCTGTCGCTTCATAAGCGGCCAGATCCGGTGTGGCCGGCATAAAGAACCCAACCAGTTTAGGCCCGGGAACAAAATCATAGGCTATTTTATCCAACTTTCCAGTAATTACTTTCATATCCAATGTGTTTAACTTCAAAACGTATGATAAGAGCGCTGACGGACTTCTGCGGCCATAGTATGGGATTTGTTTGCCATTCAAATAGAGGACAACTGGACTATCGGTGCCCAACGGCGACACAGTTTGGTCACCGATTGATAGTTCGCAGACAGTAATATTACGACTGGCCAACAGCTGAGCCGATTGCTGTGCGAAATCCGAACTCTGTTGAGCGCCGGCAGACTTTTTCACAACTATAAGCAAACCCTTGTTCTGATTGTTGACCAGAAAGTCGTTGACAGTCTGTGCGTCCAATTGGCACACATTTGCAATCAGAGTGTTATCACGTTTGGGTAAATTCAAGAGTTTGATCCATTCGTCGCTCTCTTCTTCCGAAGAGCTCAATACGAATGGTATGAATGAGAATAAAAATAGTGATAAAAATTTCATTGTTTTAAAAATATATAAAATAAAACAAAAAATCAATTAAATTCTTAATACGATTAACCAATAATTGGGGAAAAAATAATTATAAAAATCAACGATATATCCAGAAGAGTATAATGAGAATAAAGTTTTGTTATAAGAAAACACTTGATATGTATTAATATTTATAACTTTATTTCTATTTTCTATCTTTCTCTATAATAAACGTGTAATTAAGTGAATGGTTTGACTAAAACAGTGATAATTATTAGTAAACGTATGATTCGTATGATTGAGTCAATTTATTTTTAGCCCTACGACAAAAAATCTCTGTTATCTTGTTTGTGTCAAATACTAAAGCATAGCTGAATTTTTTGTTTTCTCAACTATTATTCTGTATTTAATAGCACTTTAATTGTTTGACTGATAAATCTCCACTGATTTGACTGAGTAGTGAAGAACTGGTATTGATATGAAACTGATAAGCAGTTTGTTCTGTGATTTTCTCTCTATCTTTATATTCGGCTCTCTATTATTCAAGCGATAAATATAGTGTTCAAATGACGCACATATTTGACACTGATACATTCGTATCTCTTAACTTTAGCTGATTTACGTCTTTTCCATTTCTGTTTAAGTTGTTTTCCATTGTGTTCTCATTTTAGGTTCGGAATCAGTTTTGTTGTTGAGTTACGCATACGATACGAGTTGACAAATATTTGTTTGCATTCAATTAATTATCATTTTATTTGTAATATTTGTATTCAATTTAATTATTGATTAATTTTTTTTAAATATATGATTCACTTCTTGATTAACTATACGTACAATATATTCAGACCAATAAAATTAAGCCAGATTATTCTAATGAAACAATGAGTTCATTGAAATCTATTAAAATGTACCGGTATATTGGGAAAGATGCACGTACCTGGGCAAATGTATACGTCAGTTAACGTGTAAAGATTTGATTCTGGTGTTATGCATGGGTAAAATTGAAATAATCAAATTAAATCAAATTATGTAACATTTTCAGTTGACCAATCAACTTTTTGAGCTCAAAGGCAAACCACTGGGTAGAGGAGAAGGCTGGTCTTCGGTGTTAATGAGCTTGAGCATTTATAATGCAAGACAATTATTAGCAGAAATTTACTAAACTTTGTAATTAGCAATTAATCCTATAAATTGAAATATTTTGAGCTATGCTCATTTTAGAAATATTTTAAAACAAAGTTTAATCATTAGTAACGATCCATTACCTTTTTGTAAGTCAAATGACCAAGACAATATTGAATAAATCAAATTGAGATAACTTGAAAAAATTTTTTATTCATAGAATAATTTTATTGAAAATAATTTACAGAATAGTCGTAGGAATGAAATCAATGTGTATTACAAAACAGATACTGAAACTAAAATAATGTAACGAAATATCATTTGAAATATTTTTGGTTAAAAACAGTACAAAAGTAATGAAAAAAATAAGTTAAATGAAACCAAAACTTAATAAAACTAAAGACAAGATTATTAATGACGATTCGGAAGGACAGTCGGATCAGACGGCAACTGCTTGTTAGACAACTCAATCATGAGGTCATTGGACTTGAATTGTTTGGCCGAACATTTCGTGAATCTCTTCTGGCAATCGTGTTCTGCAGAAATCGGTTCGTTATTGTCAGTCAAATACAAGTCAAACATTGGTTGTGTAGTATTGGATGCGCTTTCGGCCCCAATATGAGCGCAGATGAACTTCTTGAAGCAGTCATTGTCGTCGTTGGCCAATACATACTCGATCATTTTTCGGACGACCACCGGATCAATCGTCGTCTCTTTGCTTTCATTGTACTCAACACTACTGGTGTCCCGTTTCCTCATTCCTCCCAACACTAGCCGAAGAAGTCTAGGATTGGCGACAGCGATCTCAGTCAGAACAGGTATTAATTCCGGTTTGTTCTCTTGTATCCATCGAAGTAATCCGGCTAATGTTTCGCCTCTATCTCCGGTACCACGATTACCACTGGCCGAATCATTGTCATCCACATCATTGGCCGAATTAGCTCTGACAGAGCCCCTCCTGAACAGGAAGAGGCCGTCGGTTGACTGGAATACAATTGCCGTAATTGTTATCGAAAACAGAAACAAAAAATTCATTGTTTAGTCAATTAATGTATAGAAAAACTGAACTAAAAATTTCAATGTATGGACACAAACGACAAAAGGACTGCAGGTTTAGGTCAGAAAAGTATGAATAATATGTATGTCAAGTGAAAGTCAAGTTATGATAATTGAAATGAGTGTTCACTCCTTTTAAGCCTTTTCAGATTACCTGGTAATCTTATAGGACCAGTGCATTATTGGCTGGCAATCAAGATATGACCGTAAGTTTTAAGCTATTTATAAGTTTAATATAAATTTCAAGGATTTTCAGACCCAAACGGATTAGCCCTGAAGTTCAAGTGCTGTAGTGTTTGAAAACTTTCTTTGAAATGAACAGAAATTATTTGCTTTGGGAATAATTACTCCATTATTATCATAGAATACATTGTTTCTAAGCTCACGGCTATTGTTATGCTATGAAAGATGAAAATAAGATATAATCTGAACTAATTTTATAGAAAAATTCCAAAAAATATATAAATAATACATTTGTAGATGTGTTTCAATGTATCAATAGATCTGTGTCTTCAGTCGTGTAGAACAGAATTAATGTCTTATATATTCATTTGATTCTCTCCTCTCCTTTACTGTCTGTCCAATAAATCACTACTCAGTATGAGTGGGATTCCCTCTCTATCTCTCTACCTCTCTGTCCCTCTATCTATCTATGGCCTAATGACTTATACAGTATTATATTATTATAGCCTATTTCTGTATATTCACGGCACCGGTATTTTCCAGTATATTCCCAAAGAAAGCCTAATAATTATTATTCAGACCTCAGAACGTGTTCAGAATTTTTGATTTTATAGACAAATATGGTTTGGGGCAGATGCGAAAAGGGTCATCCAGGTTAATAGACTTGATACAATAGTAGATGTAGCAGAACTGGTATGGGAGAGGGAAGGTATAGTATATAACAACTGAATAGTTTGTGATTATTAACTGCAATTGTGTCCGGTGTTTCCCGGAACAGATGATCAATGATTCAAAGTCGTTTGAGCTAAAATTAATTTATTTATTCACTGCATTCAAGGTATGTGTAATTGAAAAGTTGTTCAGATTAATAAAAGTGTTCTATCAAGCGCAATCATTGTGGTAGTTATGTTTCAAATAGTTGAGCGCACTTTATGCGTCAGCCCTTAACAAATAGAATTACAAATTGTTTAAAATCATTTTTTAAAATCAAATGAATTTTAAGTATTTTGAGTGAATCAACAAATTCTATATTCAGTGACTTTGTTTGTAGAGATTATGTAAAATGTAGAGAACAGGTCAAATAATTTAAGTCAATTGTATGAGTAGTCAACTCAGCCTTCCTATCGTACCCTTAAATATTGATTGCCAACCAAAACACTGTTTAAGTGATTAGAGTTCCCCGACCTTGGTCATTAATAAAAAAGAAAAAATGCAAACAATTTAAATACTGTACTTATTTTTAATGACAAATAGTTATGAGAAATAAATAATAAAATTGATTAGCAATGAGTGAATCGCTTTCATACGAACTTAAGTTAACTTTAATATTATATAACATAAGAATATATTGATATTACTTCTGATATAATACTTGGAATTAAAGAATTGCTTATACTATACATAAATTAAAGCCCTTATATGTACTGTAAACTCAACTAAACAAGGTGCATCACAATTATATAAAAATATTCTTCGAATTCCTCAACATCTGATCGGCAATGAAAATGACTGAAGTAATCAACGAATTAAACGTAAGAATAATTTTAATATTAAGCAAATTATTTTCGATACTAAGAACTGAAAACATGCAATAATCTCGTTATAAACATATGTAATGATTATGTATAACATGTTTCGTGTGCTTAAGATCACTGACCAGTCGCTGACACTCCACAGACATACATACTATAACACAATTTTGAGCCAATGTATTGGTGGCGGCGATGATGATCAGAAAAAATACTGTTCTTCACAGGTGACCTTCATCAGTGATAATGACCTGACCCAAGTATGTTGACATCGCACGGGTACTTCAGATCAGACTATCTAAGACTATGTAGATTTTGTTTTTATTCAATATATAATTTAGGGTTTTTTTACATTTATATAACATATTGTAAATGAGAAACAAGTTATCGGAGACATTAACTTAAGACCAATTTTTTCTTCTTCTATACATAACTTCGACTTTCTTTGAATATATTTCACAATAATAGCTATGCTTTTACTCTCTTTACTATAAAGTATGTCAATACTGAACAAAAAACTACTTAAATCGGAATAAAAAAGAGGAATAAAAATGTTTTTAAATTGAATTTTGTGCCGAACTTTCACTTTAACTGCATGTATAGTACTTCTCTCTCTCCAGTTCCTCACCTCCCAGGTTCTTTCAGGATAGTCTTTTAAAAGTTATTTACACTTGACTTTAATTTAATGTTTTTATTATACGACTCTTTTCGAGCACTTTTTTATTCTCTTTTAAATTTTTTTTTCAAATTATACCCAAAAGCTGTTCGTCAACTTTTTTTTTCATACCTAAACGTAAATTCCTGTCCACAACAAAAAACGAGAGGAATTTTCTTCTCTGATCTTCTCTATCTATCTATGAGTTAGTAGTGATTAGTTAACAAACTCTCACTCTTTTTATCGGAGCTGTGAATAGACTTTATATTAATAGTTCGATAACTTCTTCTGTGGTTTTCAGAAGTTTTTTTTCTCTCATTTTATTTATAAATAAGTTTTTTAAATTTAATATTCAGTTTTTGAAATCAACAAATGTTTTGCTGAATTAAAAGCTAATAATACGCTTTCGGAATATTATTTATTGAATATTTATTTTCTATTTTTTTAAGTGAAATATTATTTTTCTTCCCAATTCATGTGATTGTTATGTTTGAGTTAAAAACGGTTTTTTGTAGACTTTGATACGTTTTGAGATTAGGCACAAAAAAATATGTATTTATTTAAAGGTAATTATACCGTAATTATGGTATAGTTTAATCTTAAGTGAATTTATTTGCATATAATTAACTCATTTGTTGTTATCGTTTTATCTATTTCTCTGTCAGTCATCCTATCATTGACTTTGTGTCTGATATTACTGTTAAGTTACGCCAACTGTCTGTTCTTCGCATCCAAGTCCTCCATACCATCATGTCCTCCATCACATCTGTTCCACCCGTGCGAGTGCTATCTGCACGCGGACCACATGAAGATAATCCGTTGCGGCGGACATCAGTCCTACGACTTGTCGCCAATATTTACATCGCTTTCAAGCTTTTTACCCAAAGATGACAAACATTTTCATATGTTTTATCTGAACAACACTGCGATCACAATATTGGGAAATGTCTTTCAAGACATCACTTTTGATTACATATGTAATTATTTCACACCTTTTTATTTGAATTTTTTTTTTATTGACTTAACGGATGAAAAGCTATTTTATATTATATTTCCTGAAATACCGATATATTCACAGATATTGTAAATAAAAAAATGCATAAACTTCTCAGATATGCTAATTGAAAAAAGTTTAGTTAAGATTAGATAAGACTGTGCAAGGGTGCTATTTGGATAAGATGCTTTTTCTAGTATTGCCTATTCTTTTGTAAAATTGCTCAACTCTTGAACTTGATTAATGACCTTGCACACCTTTTTATTGAGATGAACTTTGTGTTGAATCAGTTTGTGTTAAATAAGTCAAAGAACTATGAAATTCAATATAGATATGAAAAAAGAAACATTTAATCCGATATTATTATTATTATAATTAAATAATCTTGACTGAATATTTTAATCAAGTTGCATTATTCATGACTAATAGACGCTATTATTATATTTTCTAAAATTATAGCTGAATTTGTGATAAAAACCCATTTAATTCATTGTATGCATAGAAAGCATAGAATAATAAGGAAAACAATTTTATTACAAAATATATGAATCATTGAAACAAATTCTTCCACTCATTCATTGTTTAAATAACCCAGACTTTGACGGCGCCAGTAGTTTACGAGCGATTGACGCCAAAGCTTTCGACATAACCGGCCCGTTTGTCAAAGAGGTTCGGGCTTTTAATACTCAGCTCAAGCAGACATCACTGGAAGAATCGTTTACAGGACTGTCCAATCTGTTGCACCTGACGGTCTCCAATGTAGCTCAATGTCCACCCGAAGAGCTCTTAAAGCCATGCCGTTGTCAGCACAGACAGGAGGAATGGCAATGGGTTGGGGCCAAGTTCACCAGGATTATATGCGGTCAGGAAAGGGAAGAAGACTTACCTTTAATGTACACACAGGTGCAGAACAGGACTGAAGAACAGATTGGATACTATACTATGAGAAGACTTCAGATATTCTTTGAGAGATTGAGTGAAAGCCTAAACAAAATCAATTGGCAGAAGAGGTTCGATGAGTTCGTACTCCAGAACTCAGTCATCACTGAATTGCCGCGCAATCTGTTCAATGATATAATATTCTATGGCATACGGATTGATAACTGTCCAAAGCTGACTACTATACATCCCATGGCTTTCACTATAACTGCACCGTTTGTTCAGGAATTGCTTATCAGAAGAACTAAATTAGCGAACGATAGGTTCAAACAAAAAGATATATTCAATGCCATCACAAGTCTTACTAACTTAAGAGCACTTTATCTCCATTGGTCTGGGCTTATGGTAAAAACCAATTCGCATATAGTGTTGTCGTTTTGCAAATAATACTTACCCTTACCCTATAGTCTGTACCCCATCACGCGTTCCGTCCACTCAAAGGTCAATTTCAGCGAAAACTGGTAAAAGTGTCGATAAAATACACGAAAAGCGATCGAACGGCGCTCCGAATGATAGGCAGTTATGCTTTCTATTACTTATCAAATCTGAAAACAATAGACCTATCGCTCAATAGTATCGTTAAAGTCCACAAAAACGCATTTTCCCTCCGGTGGCCCTCAGACGAGGTCTTGGAGATAAACTTAGCCGGCAACAATCTGAGCGACACCAGTATAGACCCAGCGGCATTCTTAGAAGGCCAGCGTCCGATGCATGTGATCTTAGGGCACGGGATCATTGGTAATCCACATCTGCATCGTTTGGACGAACGAGTGTTCCGTTTGTTTCTGAAAGAGAACTCAAGAAATAGAGTTAAACTCTATTCGTCTAAAAATACCAAAGGTTTGAATCGTGTTATCTGTGACTGTCAATCAAAGTGGATGTTCGACAGTGTCGGTCGCATTCGACCCGGATTAGAGGATGTCATGTGCAAGTCCAATCTCAATACCAGTTGGGAATGTCTGCCCCCATGTCTGGTGTTCGGACACGAGTTACTGCACTGCGGGTCCAATCAGTTGTTCGACTTGAAGGACACTTTCGCCGAACTGACCGACAGATTATTGCCGAATGAAAGACATTTCAAGCGATTTGTTTTGTCCAACACTCGAATCGAGACAATAGAGGCCCGAAGTTTCACCGGTATTACATTTGAACACTTGGAGTTAGACGGATGTGTGAACTTGCGCTCCATTGATGATCAGGTGAGACGGATATAAATTTTCTGATTCTAATGTTTTTTTCAGTTTCCATATAATTATACAATAATTACACTTCAGTTGCATTGAGCTAAGGCTTAATTTATGCAAAATTACTTTCCTATTCAAAGGTCAAATTAGATTTCAATTAAGTTTAAATCACCCGAACCCCTTTGCCTCTTGGCATCGATAACTGTCATTATCCTTAAGAGATAAAAGTGTCAATTGATATACGAACCAGAGTTGCAGAGAGTGAGGGCTATAACCAGAATATTCTAAGAGTCAAATGCAGTGGAAATTATTTTTGCCTAAAATTACATTTCTTATCGAAATTAAGATCAAATCTTCCGCTGAAACTCAATGAGGTTTCATATCTCAGATCCAAAAACTGTAATATTTTTCTTATGATTAATTTTCAGCCATATTTTGATATAACCCTAAACATCCACATCATCTCTGTATTTAAATTCTTTATGATCTGAGTTATGGCTAATTTTAAAGTTTACATCATTTTCGGAAATAGCAACAAAAACCTAACGATCAAAGAGAGAGCCCATGGAGTCCAGTAGGAGTGGTTGTATTAATATTTAAATGAAGAGGACATGAATTATAAAACAGATTTAAGGCTGACTTCACATTAATTTTCTCGCATAAAAATCACTCTTTCGGTGTGTAATCCCTTATAAGAAGACATTACATAAAAATATTATTAATTTAATGCGACTCTTATGGAGAAAATAAATTACAAACACAGTGTTTAGATGTCGTCTAATCGACTATTTTGTATGCAAACATTGTATGCAAACAATTAGTTATCTAACTATCCCATCCGATCCAATCTATCAACTGATCAATGAACTTTCTAAATGATCATTACTTTAACAGTTAGTATAAAATTTTAACATTTTTTTATTTGTGTTCCGATTCTGTATTCAATTTTTTATTTGAATTTTTGCGTTCAGATGTGAATTAAACACTGCATTCAATATTATAAACCCTAAACCCGTTCAGAATAAACGGGTTGTTTGACCCGATATCGATGAAAAACTTAGTCCAGAAGTGGACAAAAACACCCTTAGGGTTAAAATAGCACCTGAACCTTAGTGTGAGTCTTTTCAGAGAACATTCTTGTTAACACGTGCTAAGCCATGTCATTTCACTCTTAAACTCTAATCAGTTTGATTTAGATAAAAGAGCTTATAGCGGTTGAGCTTGATCATCTTCTAATATTGTTTTTATGACTACTTACATAACATTTCATTTCACTCATTTTTATAAACTTGTTTTATGAAGCAAATTACCCAGTTAGCTTTTATGCTTAAAGGATTAAAATTATACTGGCTATTGCAGAATACGGCTGAAAAACAAACTCACTTTAAACTGTACGAGAATTTCATAATTAATATCTGAAAATGTGTCCTTGCATACAATTTGTTCTGCATACGTTATTAACCTGCATGCGTACAATACAGTTGCAATAATTTACATAATATGACTCATTATTATAATTTTCCGCAATTATAATATCTAACCAAAACTATTAATCATAAGAAAAGGATAGCCAAGGTGCTTAATACTGTAGAACATTCACTAATTTTATGATATAATAGATATTTGATAATAAAAATTGAATATAATTTTCAGGCATTTGTGGACACAGAGGATAAAGTGCAGCGAATAGTAGTCCGACAGACGACAGAACTTTCAAAATTCAAAGCAAATCGATTGAAGTTTTCTTTATTTCCAAATCTGACTCATTTGGATCTGAGTTTTGACGGAGAGTTCCGATTGTTTAACACGACTTTTGAAACCGAAAACAAATCAAATAAAACGCTTTATATTCGTCTAAATCGAGACAAAATCAAAGCCGAAAACATCGAAATGAATGCCTTCAGTGGCGCCAAACGACCCATACATTTGTTCTTCGACTCATATAAAGATGTTTTCGATCCGATTGGCTGTAAGTTAATGAGATTGGAAGAGGATATCTACGCGCCCTTTCTGGCCAGTAATCCATACAATCAAATACACATAATGTGGTGTCCGATAGTCTGTGACTGTTCCGTCAAATGGCTGTTCGACGCACCCAAAGATTGGTGGCGACGAGTCGATGGCGGCGACCCCACAGTAGGCGTCCAGTGCGCTGACCACAGGTCACTTTTTAGATATTCGGACAATGAGTTCAGAGGTTGTCCTAAAACTAATTTATTGAAGTATTTCGTTGAGAACAATACGACCACTACTGCACCCAAGACTACGGTTTGGGATTATATGACGAGTACTATTCGCACGATTATTACTAAAACGGATGAAACGACTACTCCATTGTCGACAACACTAACCACAGAAATGATTATTACAAGTGATTATAGACTTCAATCCAGTTCATCGACACAGTCTTCAACTCAAAGTATGCCTACAATTGAAGGCATTTCGGTTAATACGACTGAACCGGTCATACGATTGATAACGACATCAACAGAAAGACCTCAAACTATAACACAGAGAATGAAAGGCACAGAAAGTCCTGTCACTTCTTCGGTCGAAAGCAGCGAAACTACTGTAAGCCTAATGAGACAAACAGAGAGTATTGTGAAGACCTCTGAATGGATGACAACTACAGAGAAAGATATTCTTTCGACAATTGAACAGAAAATTTCCGAAATTTTGATCAATACAACAGTACCGGACACTACTAGTACTACTACTACTACTAGTGCTCCCACTATTACTACCCGAATAACAACAAATGCACCCGATATCAAGACCACTGAACAGAATATTAAGGAAAATGTCATAACTTTTTCAGAAGAATCAAATGAGACGACTGTTAAGCCTATAATACAAACTGAGAGTATTGTTAAGATCACAGAATCGGAAACAACATTGAGTCCAAGCACTCAAACAAAGGATGTCCAGACCAGCACTGGTGAGACAACAGACGGAAGTCTTAATACATCACACAAACAAAGCACAGAATCGGCCAACAATTGGGTCACAACTACAGAGAAAGTTGTTCTTTCGACAACTGAACAGAAAATTTTGGGTTTAATCAATACAACTGTCCCGGAAACTACTACTACTACTACTACTTCCCCTATCGCGACCCAAACCGCAACAAATGGAATCGATATCATAAGAACTGAAGAAAATATTAATGAAAATTTAATCAATACAACTGTGCCGGACACTATTACTACTACTACTACTACTACTAGTGCTCCCACTATTTCTACCCGAATAACAACAGACGCACCCGATATCAGGACAACTGAGCAGAATATTGAGGAAAACTTAATAAATACAACTGTGCCGGACACTATTACTACTACTACTAGCGCTCCCACTATTTCTACCCGAATAACAACAGACGCACCCGATATCAGGACAACTGAGCATAATATCGAGGAAAATTTAATCAATACAACAGTATCGGACACAATTACTACTACTACTAGTGCTCCCACTATTATTATCGCGATTACAACAGATGCACCCGATATCAAAACCACTGAACAGAACATTAAGGAAAATGTCATAACTTTTTCAGACGAATCAAATGAAACGACTGTTAAGCCTATAATACAAACTGAGAGTATTGTGAAGACCACAGAATCGGCCAAAAAATGGATGACAACTACAGAGAAAGATATTCTTTCGACAACTGAACAGAATATTTCGGAAATTTTGATCAATACAACTGTGCCGGACACTATTACTACAACAACTACTTCCCCTATCACTACACAAACTGTTAAAAATGGTTTCGATATCATAAGAACCGAACCGAATATTAGTGAGAATTTAATCAATAAAACAGTGCTGGACACTATTACTACCCCGATTACAACAGATGCACCCGTTACCAAAACTACTGAACAGAATATTAAGGAAAATGTCATAACTTTTTCAGACGAATCAAATGAGACAACTGTTAAGCCTATAATACAAACTGAGAGTATAGTGAAGATCACAGAATCGGCCAAAGAATGGATGACTACTACAGAGAAAGATATTCTTTCGACAACTGAACAGAATATTTCGGAAATTTTGATCAATACAACTGTACCGGACACTATTACTACTTCTATAACTACTAGTGCTTCCACTAGTAATACCCCGATTACCACAGATGCACCCGATATCAAGACCACTGAACAGAATATTAAGGAAAATGTCATAACTTTTTCAGACGAATCAAATGAGACGACTGTTAAGCCTATAATACAAACTGAGAGTATTGTGAAGACCACTGAATCGGAAACAACATTGAGTCCAAGCACTCAAACACAGGATGTCATGACCAGCACTGGTGAGACAATAGACGGAAGTCTTAATGCATTACACAAACAAAGCACAGAATCGGCCAACAAATTGATCACAACTACAGAAAAAGTTATCCTATGGACAATTGAAACGGACACTGTTACCACTACTAACCCTATTACTATTCAGACCGTTACAAATGGATTGGATATAAGAACCGAAGAGAGTATTAATAAAAATTCACTCAATACTACTGTGAGCGACACTATTACTACTACTACTTCCCCTATCACTACGCAAACCGCTATAAATGGAATCGATATCATAAGAACTGAACCGAATTTTAATGTAAATTTAATCAATACAACTGTGCCGGACACTACTACTACACCGATTACAACAGATGACCCCGAAATAAAAACTACAGAACAGAATGTTTATGAATATGTCATAACTTCTTCAGACGAAACCAATGAAACAACTTTTAAATCCATACAAACAGACAGTATTGCGAAGACAACAGAATCGGCCAAAGAATGGATGACTACTACAGAGAAAGACATTATATCGACGTCTGAACAGAATATTAATGAAAATTTTATTAATACAAATATGGCGGACACTATTACTACTACTAGTGCTTCTACTATTACTACCCCGATTACAACAGATACACTCGATATTAAGACAACAGAACAGAATATCAATGAAAATTTTATCAATACAACTGTGCCGGACACTACTACTACTACTACTACTATTACTAAAGCTGACGCTATTACTACCACTTCTTCCACTATCTCTACCCAAACCGTTACAAATGGATTGGATATAAGGAGTGAAGAGAGTATTAATGAAAATTCCCCCGGTGTAACTGTGCCGGACACTATTACCATCACTACCCCTATCACTATTCAGACCACAGATGGATTGGATATAAGAACTGAAAATTCACTCAACATAACTGTGTCGGACACTATCACAACTACCACCCCCATCACTATTCAGACCGTTACAAATGGATTGGTTATGAAAACTGAAGAGGGTATTACTGAAAATTCTTTCAACACAACTGTGCCAGATACTGTTACCACGACTACTACACCTATCTCTACCCGAACCGTTACAAATGGATTGGATATAAGAACTGAAGAGAGTATTACTGAAAATTCACTCAACACTACTGTGCCGGACACTATCACCACTACTACCCCTATCACTATTCAGACCGTTACAAATGGATTGGATATCATAAGGAGTGAACAGAATATTACTGAAAATTCACTCAACTCAACTGTGCCGGACACTATTTCCACCACTTCTTCCCCTATCACTACTCAAACCGCCGCAAATGAAATCGATATCAGAAGAACTGAACCGAATATTAATGAAAATCTAATCATTGCCTCCAATGAGGCGACTGTTAAGCCTGTAATACATACCGACGCTATTGCAATGACAACAGAATATAAACTGAAGTCGAGCTCAAGCACTGAAAGGCCAGACATCACGACTACAGACGAATGGACGGGAAGTTCTGATTCCTCGATAAAAATAAGCGAAACGACAATTCAGTCCATAAGACCAGTGGTTACCGAAAGTTCGACCGAAACAACAGAAGAGATAATAATTTTAACCACAAATCCAGACATTAATAATACGGAACGAAAACAAAGTGATTATTAATGATATAATTTGAATGATCCGAATAAAATTAAATTTTTTAAAAGGAACGGAAAGATTTTTATTGTCCCTGAGCAGTCACCTGAATTTGCACCCATTCTATCAACACTTTTCGCAATACGTTTTATACTCATAATTAACGCATTTTATTAATGTATATCTCATTCTGTAAACTCATATAAACGTCTATCGAATGATTGTAATACTAATGTTTGACAATTAAAGCCCACATAAAAGTAGCAAGGTTGTCTGTCTTTCAAAACAATTAAATTCACATAATACTGACTTCCGAACAATTTTATACTTCTCTGCTTGAACATTTCGTATGTCAGCCATAAAAATGCAAAGTGAGTGAGGTGAAAATTAGGTGAAAATAGTAAGGAATAGAAAGCAGAGACAGGCAATGGGTCTGACGACAGGGGGTAAGCCACAAATTTTGTACAAGGGGGGTAGGGGTACCATGAATCAATTTTTCTCTAAAAAGCGCCTCTATTTCGAGTTTTCGCCACCAAATCATCGAAAAACATGGGGGGGGTCAGCCTTGGTCAAAATCTTAGGGCCAACCCCCCTCTACCCCCATTGCAAATCTCTGAATAGAAAGATTGGTAGACATGAATGCAAAAAGGATACCGTTTTTTGTGATTAGTTCTAAACTTATTTTATTGTTTGAGCATGCTTGATTTTAAGTTAATCTTAAAATTGAGTTTTCAAAGAATTTCAGTCAATTTTCTTAAGAATTTTCGAAATTTAATGATTTCTAAACTTATATTATATACACGACTAATGGTTTACTTTTTTGTTTGTTTCAGTTTATTCTTGTTTTCTATAATTGATTTTGAATTTTCAATTCATTGATCGATACTTTTTATCGAATAAATGCAACTGAATATGAATTGACTATAAAATAATTTAAATTTAATTTTTCATATTTAATCAATAGTTTCCTAAATGGTATTCAAATCAATAATTTTACTTAAGTTTACTCAATAACACAAAATATGTTAATATTTTAAAGCATAACATGATTATAGTGAGCATAATCAGGGCCTCATAGAGAGTGTCATCCGTGTAGTTATACTTTGATAAAACTGTTGATTGTTTTACATCCAGGGATTGACCGGTGAAAAAGTTGACCAGATCCAATAATGCATTCAAATTGATCTTGTTAGAGCTGAACAGCTTGGTTACTACGTCAGACGGTATGTGTTGTGTCCACGAAGTTCTGTTGCGAACAGAATATTGAGCGCATCTGTCAATGCCGTAAACGCACACAACTGTTGACTCGAATGCGAATCGCATGAAATCAGTCCAAGTTATCCAACGAACATATTCGGGCATATCTTGGATTGGGATCATAAACCCTATCAATCAATATTATAATAACAATCATTAATAATATAAAAATATTTTCGAATATTTGAGATTATAATAAATTTTCCGATAGTTATAAAATACGATCAAGCTTATAAATTTTTACGATTTGGCTAATGAGACAAAATTAACTTGTTATTGTGAGGATTCATACAGGATAACATTGTGAATCAATCAAAAATCTGTGCAGGGCAAAATCAGATATCTTATTTGAAAAAATAAAATGCAAGCATTTATTAAATGTTAGTACCTGGCTAAAATGAATGATAACTTTATAATATTCTATGTATTCATTCAATTATATTCACATCCAATACAGTACTAATGGCTTTCATTTATTAAACTCTATTTTGTTGAATGTTTTGAATTTTTTGTTGAATACTATTTTCGATTGCATTTACTTAACCTGAAAATAAAATCATTGGAAAAGATGTGACGATCCCGATAAAAGCTGCAGGTCCCGGCCATTTCATAAGCCAAGCCCCGATTAGAAGACCCTGGCTACTTGCTGCCAGTGCCACCAGCATACAAATAATGATGAAACAGTGTAAACGCCATTCCTGTTCCTGTCCCACGCCATTGCCATACTGTCCTGTCATTAAATACGCCGGTATTGATGAGAGGTTAGGTATAGTGAGCTGAAAGAAGAGATCGACCAATACTTTGGACATATAGTACGAGAAACAGGAATACCAGCCGTTCTTATATTCCTATCAATACAAGCAATACATTTAAATCAAATATTTTAATAAATATTTTGTGTTTGAAATCATTTTAAGTGCAATGCCTTCAGAAAGATATTCATCTCTTGTGGAAACGATAGTAAGACAGCGAATATAGAGCCGAACCAAATGAATAGTAGAATAAAATAGAGAAAACCTATGTTTTCCATCAGTTCATACGAGACGTGTTCAAAGTTTTCTATGAAATCAACTTCTTTTACAGAATAGTCATCCGCACAACCAGAATATTTGCCGCTATTTGGACCCCAAAACTCAACCAGCATTGCAGTCACCAATATATGACCGATCACTCGAATGGGAAGCATAAATGTGTCCCGGATTGTCTGAATGAATGTTCTATAGTTTCAATTGTTTTAAGTAAAGAATTAATTAATTTTTATAATATTTTATTTGTTTGCCTTTTGCAGAGATCATAAACGGGGGGTGTTTTGGATGGGGGTGTTCAGTAACATCATGTGCAATAGAAATTGGTTCATATGAGGGGAAAGGGTGAGAATTTCTCACTGAGAAAGGTATCTCGAAGCGTCTGGATTATTTAAAAATAAATCGGGAATTGAATAATAATAATAATAATCTACGAAATATTAGAGATATTTTCCGTACCTCTTAGTTAGTGTCCAAATATGAGAATACGTCCGATAATTGCGATATAACTGAACAGAATATGAGTGCGGCTTAACATCCAATGAATCAATTTTCATAATCGTTGACAAAAGCATTAGTTTTTGAATTCCGTAGTCTTTGGCCGCGATTTCCAGAGCAAAGTCAGACGGATTGTGGAATTGAGGACAATTGAGTCCATACTGTTTCAGATAACTGACCAAAGACTGGGGCAAACCATGATATATGCACTGACCGTCAAATGACATCAAATAAACCGAATTAAACAAATTGAAGAGTTTAGCGCTTGGCTGGTGGATAGTGGCCACCACTGCCAGTGGTTCCGGCTGCTGGATCAGCTCTACTAGAGAAGTCATCAATTGCCAAGTGGTGACTGTGTCGAGACCACTGGTCGGCTCATCCAGTATTAGGACATTAGGTCTGGAAACCAATTCCAATGCAATGGAAATCCTCTTTCTCTGTCCGCCCGAACATCGTTTCGGTCTATTATGAACGCAGTTCTCAATATTCAAACTCTTCACTACATTCTCGACAATCAATTTGTGATCGACTGCGCCGTCATTTTTGAGAAGTGATGAATACATCAGTGCCTCTCTGACGCTCAGTTTGTTATCCAAATAGTCTTCTTGTGATATGAATGAAAATTTAATCTTAAATAACATAAAAAAACTAATTTAAAACCTTCTACGGAATGGTAAAGAAGATAATGATTAGGACAGAGTTGCGCATATCAGATGTTGCGGACGAGTATTTTTAAAATATTCAACGCATTTAATATAATTGATACTTGAACATTCTTAAAAATAATCCTGCTTAAATCCATTTCAATGATAATAACCGGTAATAATATTTTATTTACCTTTTTATCGGTTGATATACTTATGGAACCGCTTAAGCCTTTGTTGATAGTAGCGGCCAAACAGCCCAATAGGGAAGACTTGCCGCAACCACTCGGACCCATAATAGCCATCATTTGTCCGCTTCTGAAGAAACCACTGATATTGTTGAGGATCACTCTCTTTGGTCCGAACCATTTTCCCACCACTTTATACGTCAACTCTTTCCAAATCACTTCAAACTCTTCGTTGATATAATTCTTTGGATATATTTTATTCTGTTTTTGAAACATTTCAGACATTTTCTCATTTTGTTTCCGAACTATTATTTACTGCAATACAATAGACATTGAAAAACATATTATATTTTATTAATAATGTTATACTATTTTTATATAAGCATACTAACAAAATGTATACAGGGATGTGCAGGATCATTATGCATGGGACCATGATAGTGGAATGTGAAGCTGAGTATAATAGATCTTGCGTAATTGATGCTAAATCATTGTAACTTCAATTAAATAAAAATATTTTAACTTAAAATTGAGCAAGACCCGGCTAACAGCCTGTTATTTTTGATTTCAATGGACATGGATGCAATTATATCAATCAACTATAAAATGTATATCATTTTTAAACTAATAGATATTTTTTATATTTATTTCAATAATAAAATAAAAAAAATTTTATTTTATTTTTTCAATTATTAGTTTCGTATAAATCGATTCATTTTTAGTATTTGTTTAATAGAGTAAATAGAGTTTGAAATTGTATTCTACGATAAATTATTATAAATTATTACATTTATTGTATATAAAAATCGCTGAAAATATATTAATATTGAGGTAAACGTTACCACAAATAAGAGATAACAAACGAAGAGTTCGTAAAACTAATGTTTATTATTGAGCGGTAAATGGAATACAGAGTGAAAGCGTTTGAACGCTAACAGAAACGGATATATATTTAATAATGAGCGCTATCTCGCGCCTCAATTCCCCGCCGGGAAAGCCGAGCCATATCCAACTCCGGCCGGAAATCTGATTCCTATGCCGACTCGATGCCAA
>JAQIWA010001097.1:0-21295 GCA_034693305.1 Eueremaeus valkanovi
CAAACTCAGGGGGGGGTATTTGGTCTATACCCCCCCCTATGGCATCCCTACTATTCTCTAAGCCGACTCATTCCAGACTCCAATATATCTCGAGTGCAATATTCGGTATATTCTATAGAATTCATAAGCATTTGAAGGAAACTTAGCCAAGAGTTCAGTCATTTGACTCAAAATTGATATAGAAATTAAAAAATCTAATTATTTCTCATTAAATGCAAATTATTTATTGGAAAACATTTAAATAGACATCAAATCAATTGGAATTAAGATATGTTAAGACATAATAAACGAAAATGTTTACGAAATCATATGAATAGAAATATTCAATACTTTATTAATATTTGTTTTTTTTAATAATAATTATAATAATAATAATACTAAATATCAATAACTCTATAAATGAGTCCTAAATTCAAATTAAAATGTTTTCAAATTTATTAATAATAATCAGAAATACTATAATATATAGGAAAATAAGATTCAAAGTGAGAGAGAATTCACAAATCATATGAAATAATAAACATTTAAATACAATGAAAGAGAACTGAAATGAACTGAAATTTAAAGCTTAGAAAAAAGTGGAAATCAATCCCAAGAACTGAAACGACTTTGGGTTACCGGAGCGGTAGTACTCGAACCATAAGAATTTGTGGAACTTTTTTGAGAACTGGAGTAAGAGTTGTAAGAATTGGATGAACTGCTGAATCGACTCGGTTTGCTCGACGAGTCGTACTCTCTTCTGACGGGGCGTTTGGCCGCCGGACCTCCCGATCCTCCACTGCGATCATCAAACTTACGCTTAAATCCTCCGCCACTCGAATATCCGTTTGAGTATCCATTAGAGTAACTGTTGTTAGAATAGCTACCGGTGCCATACCGGCGCCGTTTGTTGCCAGCCATGTAACGGGACTGATGGGCCAAATCGTGGAGCTTGGGCTCAATCGTCTGCTCCGATTCCTTGAGGACTTCAATCAACTCATTGGCCTGTTTGCCATTGGCCGGAGTAAAGAATGTGAATGCCGTTCCCTTCTTATCGAAACGGCCGGTGCGACCGATACGATGCACGTAATCCTCTGTGGAGTTCGGGTAATCATAATTGATTACAAACTTAATGTCGTCGACATCTGTGGGACAGTCAGTCGTATATTAGATATGAATAATAAAGAGTTTATTTGTATTGAAATTAAATAATTATAGAATTCATTAATAATTGCAATCAATTCGTAATAAATGTATAGAAAATACAGAATTAATACAAATTCTCACAATTAGTGCGAAATCGATACAAATCTGGTTGTAATCCAAACAAAACAATACTATTTTACCGAATGTTTGATTGAAAGGCAGGTTTGAGTCGCATCCGGGCATGAGTTATGTCATTTTGACGGCCAGTCCTCCACTTGTTAGGAGAGGACGAGCACAGAGAGGCACCAATAATAGAGCCAAAATATTGATATCGTTTGGTATATCATATTCGACTCCATTAATACACAGTCAGTGCCTCTTAAAAGATGGAAATAAAACAACAGTTAATATAAATCAGCACAAGTATCATAAGAGCGCCGATAGTTATGGTTAACTGTATTCGCATTCTATGTCATATTTCATGCCATTTGTGTACTTAAACAGAGATTCGATTCCGACTCGAAATCCGATTCAAGTTTGGGTTAAACTCATTATACGTATGGTTTCATTACTCGTATTATATTTAAACTAATGTTCAGAACATTCTATACGTTCTATACATTCGGCTCTAAATACAATACAAACCCATAAACCCATACAGAGATGCCATTGACTCACAATTGACTCACAAATACCGCACAATTGTCTGCAATTCTTCAATCATTTCTCACTTCCGTTCAGTCAGTGTTTCGGTTAAACCATTAGAACTAACATAAAAACAGATCCCTTACCCAATCCACGGGCGGCTACATCGGTGGCCACCAGTATTGGCGAGCGACCAGTCCTGAACTCTAATCAATTCAAACAAATCGATAATTAGTCAACACTTCCAACAGAGATACCGTTCCGATTGCACAATACCTTTGAGAACCCAATCCCTTTCGTTTTGGGGTTTGTCGCCGTGAATGCAGGCCGAGGGCCACCCACTGTTGCGCAACTCATTGGCCAATTCGTTTACCTTACGTTTGGTTTCGGCAAAGATTATGGATTTGTTTTCGCGCGAATCGGCTCTGATTTTGGTCAAGAGGTCTATCAGTTTCTGTTTCTTCTCGTATTCATCGCAGATCTCAACCATTTGTTTGATGTTCTTATTGGCCGTCAATTCAATGCCTCCGACGTTGATCTGAATGTAGTCCTTCATGTAATTGGCCGCCAGATTGCGGACCTCCTTAGGCCAGGTGGCCGACCACATCAGGGTCTGGCGCTCGCGCGGCAACTGAGTTAGGATTTTCTTGAGTTGCGGTTCGAATCCCATGTCGAGCATACGGTCCGCTTCGTCCAGAACTAAGTAGTCGACGGCCTTGAGATCGACGGCTCCGCTCTCGACGAAGTCAATCATTCGGCCGGGCGTTGCGATTATGATCTGTGGGCTCGTCTCCCGAATCGACCTGAGCTGAGGGCCCCGGGAGGCACCGCCGTATAGGCACACGTTGTTAGCGAACCGATACCTGCGAACCACGGCTTGGATTTGTTGCGCCAGTTCTCGAGTCGGCGCCAAAACCAGACATTTGGGCCCTCTTTGCGGCCGATCTCTCATTATTTTGAGAAACGCTGGCATAACATAGCACAGGGTCTTACCGGAGCCGGTCTGAGCCACTCCTACGAGGTCTCTGCCGGACAGGGCTATGGGCCAGGACTGGCACTGTATGGGCGTCGGGTGTGTGAATCCGTCCGCTTCGAGAGCTTCGCTGATCTTTGCGGGCCATTTGTAGGACTGCATAGCGAGCACAGGGAGGGGCGGGTCCCTGCCGTGCACAGTGATGGCGTGCTCTTTCCAGAACATCTTCACCGCTTCGTTCGGCTCCAGTTTAGTCACGCCGTTGACTGCCATTCCGTTTGTGACGCCGTTCAGGTGCGACGGATGACTGGCATGAGTGGTGTGAGTGCTATGAGTGCTCTCGACTCCATTGGTTGGCATATAATAAGACATTTTAGTATTCAATCGATTAATACTTATTAACACTATTTTAATAATAAATAAATTTATAAATAGTTTTGATTATAATTATTCAATAATTTAATTAAATATCAATTTATTTAAACCTAAACTCAAATCAATTCTCTTTACGACTAAAATGACTGCAAATGACTGCAACTCTCTCTACGACTGCACTCAAAGCTAAGCTTCCGTTTCCTATGCCTTATATGACGTCTACTCAATGCAGTCAAACCTCTTTATAGCAAAAGTTTACAATTAATTCATAATTGAACGCAAACTAACATTTGGTAAGATTTTTATCAAAAAATCACTGATTTATGAGCTTTTAATTGATTTTCAACTTTATTCAGGTTTAATCAATGATATCAATGAGAATACGCTTGTATTCAAAAGCAATTATAATGAACTTTCTTTGTATCAAATATTACACAATGAACTTGAACTATAAAGCGCTGACGTATGAAAATCATGGGATAAAAGGGTATAAAATTGTCGGCATATATGAGCATAAATTCTGACTTTTTGTAATAACATTTTACTCGATGCGTACAAATAAGGATTTTATGTTGAAATACAAAAAACTGGTGAATACGGGTTTGGGTTAAGGAAAAAACGTCTTAAGTGCAGATAAACAATTCATCACTTTTTATTCATACATTTTATATTGAATATAATACAGAATTTTATAGACAAAACGTTTCTAAACATCGATCAAACAATTAATTGATTTAAAAAAGAGTAAAATAGCTATAATTTAATCCAAAAACAACGTATAAAATCATTGATTTTTCTGAACCCCTTATAATGAGTTTGAGTGGAAATACAGTGAGAATATTCTGGATTCTGATCTCTACTTCTGCTATGAGTAACATATTCTGTGAACAATTGAGAAAACAATTCAAATAATGATTTTTATCAGATTTGTCGATACTTTTCGGCCAAAACTTTATTCAATTGTTTTAAATCCATTGAAAACTAATCGTTTGATTAAAACTAATTATTCCTATATTTTACTCAAAAGAATGGATCAAATGATTGAAGAAATAAATTCAAATCACATAAAGATAATTAAGAAAATCAAAGAATTGGAGCAAAAGATTGAATTAAAGGAGAACTCAAATAAAGGCAAAGAAAGCAAACATGTGTTGACTGAAGAGCAGATCCAAACTGAGAGACAAAGACTTATCACTGAAAATGAAGACTTGAAACGTGAAGTCAACCGATTGGTCGACACTTTGAGCCAATTGGAGGCCAAACGGGACCCGAATTCGGCTTTGATTTGCACTTCCGATGCGAATGACACTCAAAAGACTGAACAGATTGTCACCGAAGGATCAGTTGTGGAGACGAACGAAGAGAACAGAAAACAATCGGAAAAGAGTGCGAAGAATGAAAAGAAACCGAAAAAAGAGCCGAAAAGTAATGCAAACAAAAGCGAAGACAACGACAGACCGATTGATGTCTCGAGACTTGACTTACGCGTCGGTCGTATACTCTCTGCCCAACGACATCCCGACGCCGACACTCTGTATGTCGAAGAGATTGATTGCGGAGAAGAGAAGCCGAGAACAGTTGTGTCCGGTTTAGTCCGGTTCGTGCCGTTAGAGTCGATGCAAAACCGATCGGTTATTGTCTTATGTAATCTAAAAGCGGCTAAAATGCGTGGAATCACATCCCAGGCTATGGTTATGTGCGCTTCCAGTCCTGATTCGGTCCAGATATTAGACCCGCCCGAAGGCGCACAACCCGGCGATAGAGTCGTCTTTGACAAATACCCAGGTATTAATAGTAGTGGCAGTGATAGTCCTATTGAGCGCTCATTTTCTTTAATCGAAAATATTTTTGTTTTTATTCTCATTTAAGGAACGGCTGATTCACTGCTCAATCCAAAGAAGAAGATTTGGGAACAGATCGCACCCGACCTAAAGACCAACGATGAATGTGTGGCCACATATAAAGGCGAACCCTTTAAAGTAGAGTCAAAGGGTGTGGTCAGAGCCCAGACCTTAGCCAATGTTGCCGTCAAATAACGAATCATTTTTACAATAATTTAATTTAAATAAAATAATTGATAATTAAAGTCGAAATAAAGACAACAAAAAAATGAATTTTATTTGAAATAAAAATTGATTTTTAATATATATATAAAAACTTTTGTTAAATATTATTAATTATTTGCTAAAAATTATTTTTTATTAACGAATACTTAAGATATTAAGAAAAACAATGTTTTATTTAATGAAAAAATGGAAATCAAATCAATGGCACAGAGTTTGAAAATAATAGCGATTAGAATAGAAATAATTATTAGAAAAAAAAACGGAAATATTTTTTAAAACTAATCTCGATATATATATAATACATAAAAATTAGAGAACTGGAGGAAAATTAGTGCGTTTTCCGATAATTAATACAAATTTATAATTAATTACTTATAAGTTATGTTTTGTTTTATGTTAAGCATCACATGAATGCAAAAAAGCATTTTTCAGTTTTTGAAACTTTTTTTAGGCACACATTATATTCACTAAAGACTTATGTTTCGCAAAAAGCGTGGAATGCATTGAATGTCTTAATCGTATTGAAAATTAAATTTGATTTTCATTTCATATTTCGCTTATTTTCGTCTGTTTTCTAAATTCGAGTGTTTTTTCTGATATAAGTAGAGAAACCAATCAATCAATTAATTGAATAATAACTAAACGACTGAATAATAATAATAATAATAACATTTGTTTCCAACAATTATTAGGCAATTATTAAATATTAATAACAAAACTAAATATAAATTTAATTTTCAAATACAAAAACTCTTTTCTCTCTCTCTTTGTGTATAAATCTAATTAAAGGTAATCTTTTTTAGGTATAACCCGTTTTCCTGTCCACAGGTTATTATGAATGATAAAGGCGTCGATCGTTACACTCAAGTGCTTCGTTTGGATTTCGGCGAAGCTTTTGCTCCCAGAGTTGTATCTGAAGTATTGCAACATTTGTTAGCAAACAATCATTCGATTCATTCAATTAGTATTCATTGACTCACTTATAAAATCTATCGATCACTTCATTGGTCACACTCTTAGGTCCAGTGCCGAAGAGTTTTGCAACTTCTTCGCGATCCGGATTGTATGTATAAACAGCTCTGAACTGAAGGCCCGCATTGCGGAACAGTATTAGAAAATGTTTACTATCGGACGAATTGATGTGCTATTAATGGCATTCAAAACAATTAATTCAATAATAAATATAATAATAATAATTGCAATCAGTTTCGAACGAAAGCCAAGATTACCTCCAAAACAGTCTTTTTGGTGTCTGCGTTGACAGCACCGGCCAGTACTGCGTTGATTGCATTTAGAATCAAAACTTTGTTTGACTTCTGACTCGGTTTAACGAACAGTTTGGGTCCGGTATACTCTGTAAATGTGGAGCCGGCGTCCGACGCACCGTCACTGGGAGGGCCGCGGAATCGGGCGAACATGAATGGAGGAACGGTTGAGCCGTGAGATTGTGTCGGCGATGAGATATATGCCGATGCTTTCGATTTGCCCGACATTGCGGACTCGGGTCGGGACTGGTTTGAGTTGGAAGACATGAGAGCACAGGAATCGGTTTCGTCGCTTATACGCGATTTACTGCAGTCGAGCGACGAATAGTCCTGAATATTGGCTGCGCTTACGTGCAGTGATTTGGGCCGAGGCTTCTGGAAGAGGCGCTGTCGCGACGGCCGGTTCAGAACTAATGTACTGTTGCTGCGCACCGGCTCTTTCGATAGGGACCCGTTCTTCTCGGCCTCTTCGGCCGCCTTTCGTTGCCTATACTGTTCGAGAATGAGCTGTCGTTTCACTCTTTCCTCTTCTTTCTTGCGGTCAGAGCTCTCCCGTCTGAACCGCTCTTCCTCTCTCTTCTGGGCCAAACTCTGTTCTTTACGCAGTCTCTCCTTCTCGAGCCGTTCCCTGCGCTTCAGGCTCTGCAACATAATTAGCTCTTTCTTTTTGGCCATTTCTAGTTCACTAATTGGGTCCGGGTTTACCAAATCGGCCCCTATTATGAACCCAACGCCCGGCGACACCGAGTTTGGAGTAGTGGGCGTTTCTGGTCGAGGAGGCGATCCGTTAGTATATTGCGAAGAGTCCTGACTATTGTTTTGGTTGTCTACTTGTGCTGGAATGTGGGCATTGGCTGACTTGAGTTCGCGTCTCATTGCCTGCATTTGCTTCACTTGTTTGGGTTTGAGTCCCAAAGGCTTAACGGCTTTGGCTTTACTTTCGTTTCCGAATGATATGAAAAACGATTCGTTTGAATAGTTATTTTCGCCGACATTTGGGTTCTCTTTAACCGTGGAATCACTCGAAGAACTCTTTTCATAATTATTGAAACCCTCGTCAGTGTATTCACTAACCGCTGAACGCGTCGGCGAATGCTGTTCACACTGTTCGGGTGACATGACTTTGGGCTTCAGTACTCTGAATGTACGGCCAATCATAGGCTTAGAAGTGGGGGACGAGGAGTACATCTGTTGCTGTTGGCGCTCGTATTCCTGTGGGTCGTACACCAGTTGGCCCGACATGTCTGACGCCATTTGTTGGGGAGTCATGTAATAGGCATTCGGATTATGGCCAACCATCTGATGCACTAAGACTTGCGGTGGGTTTGCATTCATTATCTGGCGATTCACTAACTGGTGGCCCATCCCTTCGGGTGCTCTCATCATCTGGTGATTCATCAGTTGATGGTTAATAACGTTCATCTGATTGTTGACTCGCTGTTGGTTTAACACTTCCGGTGCCAGCATCTGATGATTCATCATTTGATGGCCCATTACATCGGGCGCACTCATCATTTGATGGTTGGGCGCACTCATCATCTGATGGTTGGGCGCTGTCATCATCTGATGGTTAGGCCCAGTCATCATCTGATGGTTAGGCCCAGTCATCATCTGATGGTTAGGCCCAGTCATCATCTGTGGAGCCATTCCCTGATCGGGCATAACTTGATTACCATTTTTGTGGATAACCCTAAGGAAGGCCTCTTTGCCGATGTTCTGCCGACTGGACTTCCACTCTTCTTCGGCACTTTGTCTTTCGAGTTCAATCTTCCGGCGCTTCTCTTCGAGTTTCATTCGGATGTCATAGACTTGAGACGCGATCTCAGAGTCGACTGAATTTCTCTCTTCTCTCAGAACATTGTTTTCGTTGTCTTCTAATAACGAGTCGATTGAATCGCTTTTATTAATTTGCGATAAATTGGTTCTGGAATTGTATGTAAAGGTGAGGGGTCTCTGTCCACTTTGGGAAGAGGAGGAACTGTCGGTTTCTTGCAGAAAGAACGGTTGGTCAGCACCGGATAATTGGGAGGATTTCACAGAATTTTGTGATGAATTTGAATTCAATTTTATAAAACTAAATGTATTTGTATTTGTATTCGTCGACGTATTGTGCGTCGGGTTGGGAACGGGTTTGGGCACAGGTATTGGATTGGTATTCGATTGAGTTACTGAAGGCAAACAATTAGTGCTGTTATTAGAAGTTTTATCATTTTTAGTCAAATACGCGATATTAATGGTCGGCTCCGGTTCGGCGGCCGAGTGGTTGCCGTTATTGTTGTTCGTGTGCTTTGAATTCAATTTTCCAAAACTAGTCGTCGAAGGGTTGGGCGCCGTCGGCGGCGGCGGCAATGGCGGTGAGTCTGTGCCTAAAACTATTGATGAGTTCATTAGGTTTTGTTGATTGAGTTTCGCGGAAACCCTAGCATTGGGTGCACTCATTCTTTTGGTCGACGCACTGGTATTGGTTTGAGATAACTGTGAAAAATAATCGGCTAATTGTGACGAAGACTTGTTGTGAATCTCATGATTGCTATGACTGTCCGATGGCTTGATTGGAGAACTCGATAGAATCACATCGTTTTGATCGCAACTATAAATCGATTCACTATTTCTGACACTATTTTCGCGTTTATTACTATTATTTGTAAACGTATTCATAGATTTCGGACCCGTTTTCAGTGGAGTCTTGTTGTGGACATTGCGGTCACCGATCATAAGAATTTCTGGAGAGAACTCGTTATCGGTCTTCAGGTCGATGGCTGAGAAATAACGGGTCAGTTCCTCGTCTTCGTCAGACGGAAGCTGAGATGAAATACTCTTTTGGCGATTCGCCAGTTTTGCACTCGAGCTCAGTCTTCTGGGCGTTCTGTTCGGTGGAGTCGAGCCATTCGTCTGTTCCTTCACCTCCCGTTCGTCGACCCACGAAGAATGTTGCAGTGATTTGGCTTTCATTTCTGCCGGAGTCGGCAGCTGTGGGTAACACAAGCCGTTATGCACTTCACTGGTGTCTGGAATGTCCTCGAAATGCATCCCTGGCTGAAGGACACAGTCTGCGGGCCTGATCTCAAAAAGGAAGAGCAGATCCGCAATGAAAGCCAAAACATTTGTTTGAATGGATTCGTGAAGATATAGAAAGTCCTTAAGAGTGAGGAAACAGCAATTGTAGGGCAACTTCTCCTCACAGAAGAACTGAATGAGTTGTAAGTTATAGAGACTGTCAGCCAAAGACATCTCTTTGTTCAGACATATCTCCTGCCATCGCAAGTGATCCGGACAGTAGAAACTGAGCAGAGCTGCCAAACAGCATCCGTCACTCAGGTCTGGCAGCTCTTCAAGCATAGGCAGAGTAGGCGTGGGCTCATTACGTGTGCTCTCGTTCTCATTCATCTCTTTCTGCATTAATTGCTTTAATTTAACGCAACATTTGTTTATCCAAAAGATCGCCACTTCTTCCAAGTCTTCCGGTATCTCATCCTCTTCTATGTATGAGAACCGGGCGACCACTTCGGCCACCTTTTCGGGAATTAGCACTTCTTTGATATATAAAGTCATTATGGCTTCAATGATAACCATATGAGCGCTCTATACGTCAGATCAGAATCAGAACAATTAATACTCAAAACAATTGAAAGAATTTGAGAAAAGTTTGCAAAACATGTGAACCATAAGAGTGTGAGAGAGAGGGAGAGAGAGATCAGATATGCACCGATTGAATCGGATTACATACCATTTTGATGGGTGCGCTCTGAATGAGCACAGTTTCGGTGAGGGAGACATCGTTGGGCTCAACCATATAGACCCCTTTCCTCATGAGGATTTGCATAATTCCGTAGTGATTCAGACAGTGGTAGTTGGGATCGGAGTATATGTTGGCCAAAGCCAAACAGTAGAGCTCAGCGCTGGCCAGGCATTGGATGATCTGAGGCTTAAGCCTGTCGTTGTCGTCGTTGTCCTTATATAAGGGCTCTTTCAGATCGTTGGGGATCTCATTGGAGTAGGCTTTGGACAGTAGCCATAATACCGATGCCCTCTGTTTCGCCTAATCGTAGGGAGAATTGAGAGACAAATGGGAGTGAAATGAGAGACAAAACTATTTATCTGAGTCTTTGAGCGTAACTCAGAGTTCAGTTAACTCTTCAGAGATTATGAAGAAATATAATTGAAATGAATTGTAAAACAAATATAATATGAATATTGAAATGGATTACCAGATCCGGAGTTAAGTCTAATTCAAAATCCATATTCTTTGCGTCAAAACACAAGTATTTTCATTAAGAAATCTGTTATAAGAACTAAATAATGTCAAGAATTGGTTCCGTTTAAGGAAATCAAGAAAATCACGAAAATCATGAAAATCAAGAAAAATCCTTATTTGATGGCTGAGTACTGTAGTACTAGTGCTATAGTAATAGTGCTCAGCCACTGCATAGCATAGCATACATACAGCCAATACACTCAATAGAGTCAATACAGTCTGCACTCTATACAGTCAGTGACAGTAGTCATGCGCCAACTCATTGCAATCCAAAACAAGTTAGCGTACAGTCAAACCTATCTATGTATTACATGATTATTGTGTCAAATACAGTAATACTGTACTAATACTGACTGGCTGTTTGTTTGTTGTAGACCTTTATTTGTTCCTTTTGTTTATTAGACATTTCTTTATAATAGTATCAGTTTATGATAAGATCATTCTTTGAAGCAAATAGTTTGCTATAAGAGTCACCGAAATATAATTTATCGCAATAAGAGTGCATACAATGACTGTCATATTTATCTTTTAAGGCTTACTTGATATTATTCAGAGATACCTTCTTTTATTTTAATTATTTTTTGCCTCTACGCAACTTTTATGTAACTTTTTTTGCTGACACTATTCCTTTTATTCTCACAAATGACAAGAAGAAACTACATAGAACATATAGAACATCAGAGATTATACTTGACGTAACTTAATTTAATTTAATATCAAGTAAATCGAGTTATCAAGAAAATAAAAATTCAGATAAACTTCTTTGTATTCTCTAATCAATTATCTGATTCATTATATGAAGTCATATTAAAAATAAATGTTACAATAATTAATTACCCTGTCTAATGTCCTTTTCTATAATAGCCTTGATAAAAAAAATTAAAGCTCAGCTAAAAGTTTCTAAAAATTCTTATTGAAAATAATTATTTAGAACTTTCAGATATTGCAGGTATCCCTGAAAAATACAAAATATAGCTTAAAAGATAAATATGACAAACATTGTATAGTATTATAGAATTGAAAAGAGAGTAAAAATTGCATAAAAATAATGTATTAATTGCTTGAAAGTTCTGAATACGAAAATGTAGTTATAGTTCATTTAAGTCGATTTAAATACAGTATATGAACCATCAGTTAAGAGTGAATAGACTCGATTGCAATTGATTTTGGCTAAACTTAACTTAAGTTTATGTTTAATATTCAGAACTTTTGAGCACTTAATTGGGTTAATAGCATAGCATTCCTATCCTATCCTAGCATTGAATTGAGTTAACACTGATATTCTGTTTTTGGGCAAAATTAACTTCTCGTAAAAGTGTAAGCAATTCTGATACAGTATTACCTACTGTTTCAATGTCATCTCAAACACACTTCTGTGTGGGTTATGTTTGCAATTCTAACTTTTTGTTTGTGTATTGTTTTCATTCATATTAATAATCGTTTTTTTCTTCATTTTTCGCATCTGCGGTGAAGTTCTTAAAAGTTTAAAAACTTCTTATAATTTAATTGTATTTATGCTTAAAATTGCAAAACTCTTTAATTTTCTGATTACTTGTATTTCTGAGACCTCTTTAACTCAAAACAGTAGTCATTATTATTATTATTAAAAATGTGTGCATAAAATCATAAATCAATGTCTATTAAACAAATAGAACAGATATTCAACAATAACAAGCAAGTCTTAAGCGCGCGCCGGCTTATCAATGCTAATAACCACTCCTTATTTTAATGATAATAATATTTGAACCCATTTAAGCAAAATTATAATAATAATGATGACCTATCTATCTATCTATAAGCTATATTGGAAAATAAGCCTGACCGCTTTTTCTTACACTTTATTCAAGTTTGTTCGGAGCATAACATTCAGTTTCACACATACAGGCGATCGTGACCTCCATATCATAACCTGTAGTCACACATACTCTGACTTATTAACCAAAAAACCACAAAATTAAATGATTTTTTACTATTTTTTTTATTTATTCCTAAAATCAATTTGAAGTGACTTTAATGAAGTTGAAGACAAATCTGTCGTTTTATGACTTATATATTCCGAATGCAAATAAACCAATATTTTAATTATGGCAACAAATTCTGTACCCGAAGGTCCAAATTATCCTATTTTTAGATCTTATCTAATATACAGTACTTTTATTTTTGTGAAGAATTTGTTTTTTGGGAAATCTTTGAAAGACTCCAAGGTCTACTCCCGGGTGTAATCATCAGAGCAACACCAAGGGCTAATAACTGATTGGCCATCCTTGGCCTCACATCAATGTCTAGAGACAAAAGTGTAGCCGACATCCAATAGGGTTGGGGAATATTTTGTCCGGGTTCATTTATCTAAAAGTGTCCAGATGAGTTATTTGTAAAACAGGTACAATGTTATTTATATGGTTTTTGGAGCATGACAGCACCATGCTTACTTTTCTTAGCAACAACTTAGACTAGCATTTACTACTTATGTCCAAATACAGACATAAGAGGTGCTGAACTCAAGCTATTAATTAGGAATGCAAATGAATGGCTTATTCTAATCTGATCAAGCTGATTAGATAGGAGACAGTTTATTGAAGTGGAACTCGTAATCCAGTTATAAAAGCAATTCGTAATTAAGAAAATATGTGAAAATAAATCATTAAATTATAAAAAGATTATATAATATACACAACATATTTGACTCCTTTTCCTATAAATATGTTTTATTATTATTATTATTGATATTCATATTGAGATTAAACTCAGATATAATTTGGAAATATCAGTGAAAACAGTTCTGAATATATACTGTATATAAGTTGTTCACTTGAAATGTCGTTTAAACAAGGAATGAGTACTTATCAAAACTAACCAGGGGTTGACTTTAACTAAAAAATGGCAAAAAACCTCTCACAACACTTCTGGCCATGAATTGAGCCAGTGCAAAATTCTCCTTTTTAACAAGTTTCAAGTCTTCAAACATTTGGCTAAAGGACTTGAATCTGTGCTAAAAAATGAAGTTTTGCACTGGATCAATTTATAGGAAGATCTGGAGTAAAATTGGAGGTTATTTCAGTTGCGTTTCCATTCGTGTTAGGATTTAATTGAAATATGTTTTACATTAACTTTATTTCGGGAAAAAATTTACAATTTTGCCGCTATTTGTCTACTATTCCTAAGACATATGCAACGCCTTCTGTCAGTGCAATGAGTATTTAAATGCCTGGGCAGCTGCACACAGTGCTCTCCTTAACAAATAGTAGCTTTATAAACTGTCTTGTGAGAAAGGTTATTTAAAGAAAAGAAATCGAGAACAATCTACCTGCAATGAATTAGTCTTGTATTTTTATCTCACTGATCAATGAACTTTAATGAGTTTTCTTTACGAATACAGATAAGACCAAGAATAAAAGAAAAGAATAAGAGATAAAAAATAATTAAAAACCTTCAAAAACTTTTAAGCAATATTTCAAGAATCTCCACATCTGGTCATACAATATATGCCTATATTCATTGGTGAGGTAAAAGATACCAGGGTTCAGCTTGAATGCATGCAGCCTTAA
This sequence comes from Eueremaeus valkanovi, assembly GCA_034693305.1. Classification (NCBI taxonomy): domain Eukaryota; kingdom Metazoa; phylum Arthropoda; class Arachnida; order Sarcoptiformes; family Eremaeidae; genus Eueremaeus; species Eueremaeus valkanovi. The sequence goes on from JAQIWA010001097.1 coordinate 14,250, forward strand.
TTATCATAGTGTGTTGTGTAAAAGGGGAGGTCCGACAGTACGTACTGACTGAATGGCTCCGATTTCGATTCTTAATCAGACGTGTTATTAGAGTTTATTTTACATTTATTTAACTATACTTTTAATTCAGTTTAAATATGAGTTAATTGTTTTGCAATAAAAATAAACAAATATTTAATTGAATCCAAGTATTGATACAATTATTGGCAAAACTCATAGTTTTCTAAACAAATCAATAATTGCTGTTCGGCTCGACTTTCACTGAAAGGATTGAATAGACAATGAATTTGAGTCAATACTTATCGGTTGTCTTCATTGTCAGCATTGAGTGTCTGTCCAAATGCTTGTGTGTTAATCACTACCCATACGTGACCTGCGGTTCAGTTCTTAAGCTAATGAATGTCAACCATAAGGTTCGGCTGCACTCGCATGACGTTAAGTACGGCTCAGGTAGTGGTCAGCAGTCGGTGACCGGCACTGAAACACAAGAAGACATAAACAGCTATTGGGCTGTAAAGGGAAAGTCAGACAGTGTGTGTCAGAGGGGAGAACCCATAGAGTGCGGACAAGTGGTGCGCCTGCAGCACATGCAGACCAAGAAGAACCTGCACAGTCATCACTTCTCGTCACCCCTTTCCGGCAATCAAGAAGTGAGTGCTTTCGGGGACAAGAATGGAGAGGGAGATACCGGTGACAACTGGACAGTGGTCTGCAGCGGCGACTTCTGGGACAGAGGCACAGACTTTCGGCTCAAACACTTGGACACAGAAATGTGAGCCAAAGGACAGACACTTCATATGAGACTCCTTTACCATTGCTTACCTGTGCTTTGTTTTCACATCAGGTGGTTATCCATATCGGGCCACACGTACGGGCGCCCAATACACGGCCAGATGGAGATCGTCGGTTCCACATACCCGGACGGTTCCAGTTATTGGCGAGCACTGGAAGGCGTTTATGTGAAGCCCAATGAGATGAAGCCCAACGATAGGAGTGATGTGGATCACGACGAGCTGTAGGGGCTCTGCACTGTAGGTCAATAACTATTTAGGAATAAATTGTTTCCAATATTTAATTCGTTCATCACTTTTGTCGATATATTTTCAAATTTATATTTAATTTAAATTTTATATACATTTCACTCAAATTGTTTGATTAAACGATTAATACAATTAAAATATATATTGAGTTATATTTCGTTTGAAATTATACTGAATTTAGAAATAATTTCAAATCCATTCAGACGTCCAGTGATTTCGGAGCCCTTATCTGCCGTCCCGTTCGAGTGGCGCTCTGACTGATAACTGTCGGCATTTCTGAGATGCCATAACTGAGTCCGTAATGACGTTCCGTTTTGGGCGTATGGACGGGCGGTGTGTGGGGCTCATTGTGCGCAACAGAAGGGCTTGGATGGGGTTCGGGTGTTGAGTTATCTTCACTCTTGTGTTTGGCCACTTTTTCTACGGGTGCCGAATGAAGTGCACCTTCTAATGGGATGTGTGAAGCGCCCGATGTGTCAGACTTGTGAGCGGACAGGGATGGAGTGTCTGATTGTTTCGGTATTGAAATGATTGGCTTTGGTTTCGAATGACTCGTTTCGGTTGTGGACAGAGATTCAGACGCTTTGGGTTTGGATTCTTTTGGTTTAGTGTCAGTGCCGGCAATCGTACTCTCTATGGATTGCGACACTGTTTCCGGTATTTGCACTTTTGGTTTCTTTCTGGGCCTCCCTTTTCCCGAGCTCTCCCGATCTCTGTCCCGATTCGGAGGACGTCTTCGTTTGGGTTTCGGAATAGCAGTCACTCCAGAGATCATGTTTTTGTTCTGAGAAGCCTTTGTAGGCGAGACCCGAACCGGTGTTGTAGGAACCGGAGTCGAACTTGGGTTAAGAACAGCGCTGACGAACTCATAGATCTCGTCTGCAATACACCGGTCGACCATCGGTTGTGTTATTCCTTCGAATTTCTTTTTACTGCTCGAGACAAACAGGCGATCATTAGCGCCGCCGACCACTACGAGACCCGTTTCCGTTTTGGTTATCCGTTCGCGAAAGTCTTCCATATCGTCGAGTGTGGCCTGAGTTGAGTTCTGGCCGATCACGAAGAGTGTGGCCACTGTTGTCTCCAACAACGGGTCGTCCAAATCCTAAGGCAACGAAAATATTGGAAATGAAAGCAAATCCGAAGCAAACGAATGAATGACTGAAGACATGACTGAAGACATGACTGAAGACATGACTGAAGACATGACTGAAGACATACTCCTCTGAACCCATTGATGGCCGTCAGAGGAAATCCCAAACAAATAGTTGCGTTAACATTGGCCGCATTGTCGAGCGCACAGTGCGCCGCCACTAGTGATGAGTGTCCGTAGCCGACCAGCACCAGAGGCCGGCCCTCATTGAAGGTGACCTTACATTCCTTGATTTTGTCGCGAACTGAGTAACGGATTTCGTTCAGGAAATCAAAGACCGATTCGTATGGCCTCGAAGTGGCACTGATTGTTATGACTTTCCCCAAAGAGCCGAACAGATTGTGCCAGTGCTTCATACGTGAAGACGTCATCTGATGAGGAATTTGCGGTCCGTTCGGCACTATTAGGAAGAGTGGACTTCCGTTTATGCGTTTCTAAACATTTGATAACTCAATGAAAAAATAGTTTTATTTCGAGAAAAGCCAATGAATTACCGGTTTATAACTGTTAAGCATTGTCTGAATCGGATCACAAGTCTGTTGTTTAAAACGAGTCGACGCCTCGTATTTGGGCGGAACGTAAAACTTCTCAATCAGTGACGGAATCTGTGAATAGAAATGAAATAATTATTAATTATTTACGAAATAAAAGCTTTGATTCAATTGACTGAACCTTTGCTCTCAGTATTTGCATTGACTCGTGATATGGGCCGAGAAATACTGGTCCGACGTATTCACTCATAGTGTTGTTGAGCCATGAGATTTGGTTCAGATCCCAACCGGCGCTCGCGAACAGACACCGAAACTTAGTGGCCGTCCGTTCGATTAGATTACGCTTAAGAATGACTTCGTTTGGAAGCGATTCGTATGAAAGTCGGGCCAAACGGTCCGAATGTAAGATTTTCATGGCTTTGGTCCACAGTTTGTTCATCTGTGCCGACCAACCGGTCTTCGAGGGTGTCGTCAATTCATTGCTGTTCAGATCACTGGCCGTAAGGGTTGAGGTCTTGGGCGGCACTGAATCGCCAAAACCTAAGCCGGAATTCGTAAGGAACGGAAGCTTTTTGTTTGTGTCCACAGTTTGGACGTCGATATCATTGGCCGAATCGATGGCCGCATGTCTTCGGACGAAGTGTTTGGGAAAGTGTTTCATAAACACAAACTTTGCGGCCTTTGCTCTGATCTGGCCGTCCGGGTGTCGGTTCCAGGGCTTGGCGTAGTTGTGGTCCAAATCAATGACATTGAATCGCTTCTCCTGACCGCTCAGACTGTGGAGGAATGCCTGCACTGACTGCCAGTTCTGATAACTGTGCGGATTGTCTGCAAACGCATCGATTGACTCGCTTTTCATTATTTTCATTGAATATATGAATGATTTCTAATTCAAATCAAATCAATATTTCATTCATTTAATTGAATTCAAATCCAATCAAATAATTGAAGGTTTGGTCGCATTGTATGCATAAAAATCAATTACGTCTTCAATGCCTCAAATAAACGTCAGTTTGAGTCACAGTTGTTGTGAATTGCGTTTATTTTTCATATTTTCGAGCTACGAAATAATCTGGATCATTTGGAAATCATCATTAATTGATTTATGAAAGCAATTGGATATAGAAATGATAATCAAATTGTAATAATTAAATTCGAAATATACCCCTGTTCAAATTGTCTATTTATATTATAATGGTAAATTAAGCTTACTGAACTTACTTTGGTCATCAGATACAGTTAGCCTCGTAATGTATTCTGGTGCATCCGTAACCATTCTCTAAAGCCGGGTTAAAATATCCCACTATTCCGCTGTCGGTGCAGAGTATATGTGTTACACAAATCCGATTTTCGCTTAAATCCGAGTGACTTATAAGCGGATCTGACTGTACATACATTTAGTTATAATCGTAGCAATCATTACGGCAACAATGGTAGCCATAATGACGTTTAAACTTAAAGGTGACTAATATTGACCCGATTTGGGGTCGAATTCATTTTAATTAAAAAATATAAGAACAATTGATCTACAATTGATCTAGATTGATCTAGATTGAAGCTAATTTAACAGACATTCGGTCGAAATGGCCAAATGTACCCGAAAATGGTACCAACACTTGACTTAAACAGTGCTATTTTGGCCATACACTGGTCTACGCATTTTAAAGACAAACTTATGACCAAGGATGTGCAAATCAGTTTTAAAAGTAGCTTGCATCATTGACAACACAATAGAACATTTGTGACCAAATCACCCGGATGAAATGCATTTGATTTATCAAAATTGTATTTGAATTTTGGATAAGCCACCCCCTTGCACACCATATAATAAAGAAGCAGAACATTATGTATTGTCAGATCTGGTCCAATAATTTTCTCTATTATTTATATTAATATTCAATTCATTATTTTGATGAAAGCCTTTATAAGAATAAGTGAAAAGAATTTCTGCTCAACTCTGGTATACATTTCTAATTCAATTGCAGACTATTTGACCGATTATTCAATAATTATTTGTAAATATTTAAACATTACTATAAAAATAGTAATTCAATTGACTGTAAATCTTCGGATATATCTACTCATCAATTATTAGCCGCAGAATATTCTGAATCAATTATTCCTACTATTGATAGACTAATACAGTACTTGAGTAGCACTGGTATTGTAAACATTTTTTCAATTATAATAAATGTAAATAAAAATAAAGAATAACTGAATTTACTGTTAAAACATGGATCGAAAAGATCGAGTGAATACTCATAAATTCAAAATATAACTGGGAGGTCAGTAAGAGGGGGAGAGCCGGACCGTTTATATGACTACTTGGGCAAAATAACATTGATAGACATTAAATCATATATAAATATTACTGTAGTGTAAGACATAATTATATAAAAGTATTGCTTATTTAAAATCTCAGTTCTACTGTAAGAGCCCTTAAATTGATTGCATACTCAATAAGAACTGAATGTCTGGTCATCTTTGGATTGCATTCACACAGTATTTATAGAAAATACAAGAAAAATAAGTCACTTATAATTCAGAACATTTGTGTGCTCTTACTGGTAGGTCGAGCAGAATTTGTTCTCACAAAGAAATATTCTGGGTTTGTATTATGACTTGAAATTGCAAAACGTGTCGAATATAATTGAACGGAATATAAGAATTTAGTTCCGGATCTTTATTACAATTTTCAAAAGCAATGCTTTCAAGTTTGGAATATCAAAGTTGAAGATATTTTCTCAAATCTTTACTTGCGTTCACACATTTACAAATTGACTGCTCCAGAATGGTTCCAGTTAATCTTTAAAAATAACTTCATGTCACAAATTATAGTTCATCAGTAAAAAAAATGTCTTCACATTAGAATGAGTGCCCGGATTACTACAAATGTACACAAAGAATAATATCCTAAACTGTCTGTCAATTCATTTCTTTCAGTAAAATATCAAATGAATAAATCAATGAAAAAAGTTAGTGCACTGCCTTCCACGCAAACTTTGAATCGTAGTCTACGCAAAAACTACAGGGGGTACAATATTGGTCTTATTTGAGAGAGGGATTGTGGGGGTTTGATAAAAATTATATAGCAGAAATATTCTTGCACAATTCAAAGTGCTAGAATCAAAAATTCTGAAATATTGACTTTTCTATTGAGAAAATGGTAAAAACTTGATTTGAGCGCCATTTCTAGATCCGCATAAATTTACTCAAATAATCTACTTGGAATTGATCAGTGACAAATCCGCTATCGCTTACATCTCAAAAATTTGCATCTGATTGGAAAACATGAGTTTTTTCCTACAAATTTTATTTGGATAAAAAATAATATTTCAACATTTTTGAATCTGAGACCTTGAATTGTGCTAGGATATTCTTCATATAACATTTTTATCAAACCGCCTCTAACACACTTTCAAATGAGGCTATAATCAATTCGGTGTCCCGTGTGGTTTTTGCGTAGCTCCAGATTAAATAGAAAAGTCAATATTTCAGTATTTTCGAATCTAGCGCTTTGAATTGTGCAAGGATATTTTTTATATTTTTTTTATCAAGCCCCCCACTATCCCTCTTTAAAATAAGGTCAGCAACACTATTGTAACCCCTGTAGTTTTTACATAGTTTAAGATTCAAAGTTTGCAGGATATATGAAATAACCTGTCTAAAAGAGTAGTTTATATAATACTGTTTCAGCCTTGTTCAAAAATAATAGCCATAATCGGCGTGACATGGCATTAGGTAACCGTACCCTTTGCTCATCTACTCGTTCAGCTCTGTTAACACTGACATAAAATACCATTCCATCGATATGTGCAAAACGTTATATAAAAGTTTGATAAAGTGTTTAGCAGTTCAGTAGCCAATCAATAGCATGGAGTGGGCTGTGGCTTAAGCCAGTGCTGAGAGCACAAGAATATTGTGTTCAACAGCTCATTGCAGTCAGGCTTCCGAAGAAGACAACCAACGAATGAACAAATATGAACAATACAAGCAATGCGACCACAATTACAACCAATATATCGACGATCAGTGACAGTGACTACGACTACAACAATGAATACATTAGAAATGTGTCCCTACTGTCCACTCAAGAGGTCGAGTGCATGCTTGATGCAGTCACTGTCAGCTCCTCTTTCAAAGGTAAAGATTGACTTTAATCTAAATTTGCTTGAATTGAATTTTCAGACAATTTAATTTGACCAGAGATGTTTATATTAATATACAGTGCAAGTTTTATATCCCGCACAATTTGAATCTTTAATTATATAAAAACTACAGGGGATATAATATTGAAGCTGGTCTTATTTGAAAGAGGGATAGTGGAGGTTTGATAAAAATTTTATATGAAAAATATCCTTG
>JAQIWA010001098.1:0-21289 GCA_034693305.1 Eueremaeus valkanovi
TGGACGGGTTTATTCAAAGACAACGTTACGCCTTATAGACTTGACCGGCTAATTGGCTATTTGATATGTTCTCCTTTGCCTATTTATAGAAAATTTGGAACTAGGACATTTATTAGTGTAGCTGAATTGATAAACTTATTTTAGCAAGGTTATATATTAAGTTCATGAGTCAAAGGGTTGCGAGCAGTGGTGATAAAACCGAAGTTTTTATTGATTTCTATTAATTAGTTTTGTATTAATTAATTAATCGATAAGTTTTGTAAAGAATTTCAGTTGATTTAGGATCGGGATAATATTGCATAATTATTTAGCGGTTAAATTATGCATTATTACCTTGAACAAATAATACTCGTGCATACTGCACAGGCATTAGGTTTATGTCTATAAATGATATTTAAGTTAAGACAAAAAGTTATCAAAAAATTAGGAAAGTTTTTGTTACGACTGTAAATAAAATGTGAATACAGTTTAAGATTACTTATCCCGGATTGAGCTAAAAACCTTGAAATTATCTGGGCCAAAATTAATTTATTCATTGTTTATCTATCTTGCTAATTTTTTTCATGGAGTCGATGCAATTGTTTATTTAAAAACAAATTCTGAAGTAATCAAAACAATTTTGATGGGTAACCAAAACGCACTCTAAAAATTACCTTTACCTGATTTTACCACAGCTCATTTTACAGTAAAATTAATCAAGTTATATTATAACATAGAAAGCTGTTTAACATTCATACCGCGATTCTATGGTCTAAACTCACAGCACATATCTGTCTGGTAATCAAAAAACAAGAATTAACAAAACAAAAATAATCTAGGTTAAACAAAGCTATATTCTATTTTTGGTCTACATATTTACCGATCAGATGTATAACACCGAAGATTAGGAAAGGTTTCTGTAGTTTATATCTACGCATCGACACAATGTCATTGACTTGAAGCGAGGTTTGACTGTAGTTAACATTTTTCAAGACTTCGATGTAATTAATGTTATATTCGTTTTCTTGAACTCCAGTCAAATACGGCCTTTCGATAATTGGGCCCAAAATAGTGCCCAAACCGTACATAAAACCGGATAAATGCAGTACAGCTCCACTGCTTTGCGGGCCAAACATTTCGAGGACCCAGACCCTATTAGCACTGTTAAAGGCGCCGGCTCCCAGGCCATATAGGCTGATAAAAAAGTAGAGGTGCCATAGTTGCTCCGAATACGGTATAAGCATGGTTGAAAATGCCTTGATGACTAGCAGGGAGATCAATATGATTTGGCGATCAATGTATTTGTATAGAAACCCGACTGAAATGAAATTTTTGAAATAAAGGTTAATTATTAATTGAATTTCTATCAGGATATTCCAATTATTACTGTACAGGTATTGACAAAAGTCCATATAAGCTAATTTTAAATTTTACAAATTTTATATTGATTACTGATAAGTTCAATTCTAAAGCTAAATTATATTACAATGCATCAAGCTGAAATATCAAGGGAACAATTACTGAACCGAATTAACTTATTTTTAAGGAATTATTTTAATATTATTTCTTATAAATATAATTCAAACTATTAATTGATATAAAATTTTTAAACTGGTAATATTTGTTAATCTCACTAGTGGCCAAGTTAATTAGTGGAAGGTTGTTCTAGATTACTTTGATCGAAAATTTTTAAAAAATAATAATATAATTAGAATTTTTACATCAAACCGCTTACAAAGTGATCCAGCCATGAACGACATGTGAAGAAATGTGGTCATCAATGATATATTATCCATCGTTGTATTCAGGATGAATTTTAGATCAACAAATGTGGGACCAAAACATGAGTTGCTCATACCCTGTTCAATTAAAAGGAAATTTAAAAAATTCGCATACAATGAGTTTTTGAGAAGACTGTACTCACAAATGATATTTTAATGAAACAAAAAATTATTGTATAAATATATTTCTCTGCGTCTGTAAATCTATGGTCATCCATGTCGTTTAATCGTATAAAATAATTATCTAAACGGGGTATATCACCGTACCTTCCAGTTGACTGAAGTGAATGATAGAAAATATTGAAATTAATTTGTTTTTAATTAGATTTTATCACATTTTAGTTGACTAGACATCAGACTGAAGAAAGTTTTCAGTATTTGATAAGAAATAAATATTTATTAATTATAAACAAAATTAATTTTAAAATTTAAATAAATCGGATGAAATCTTTCCGGGTTAGGAAATATCTTAATCAATATTGCTCAATTTATCATGCCCATTTTTTAGGTATAAAAGGTCATGGTTAGAACAGCATAAGTACTTGCAAAAAAAATTATCTCTAATACCTTATTTTAAAATGATAAGGAGTAGATTTAATTATAATTTTCATCCTGTACTTTCTTTTAAAATTTGCACGTGTTTAGCACATGCTCTTGCATGTTTTAAACATGTACAGTGTGATTAATTTAATAATAGCCTCGTATTTATTTTAATAATAAATTCCTTAATAATTTAGTACAGGTCATTTGCAGATAATTGAAGCACCTTTCATAAGTGCAAGCTTACTCATCTACCATTGTTATTTAATCAACAAGGGTCAACCTGTGATATTAATAGGTTACTCAACAAACAACTCACTTTAAAATATGACACGCTTTGCGAATTAATCAATGTACAATATCAATTTTGATAGACAGTACTGTACAGGAAATTATTCTTTTGATAAAAAAATATTTGTTTACATTAATTATTGAGCACTTTATCCTTCAATGTTATAGAAGAAGAAAAAATTTAATCAAATAAAGAATTTATTTCATTAAATAATATTATTGATTGAAAGACATGTGTTTATGTCATTGAAGTGTCGCCACTAATGAGGTATTCGGTTAAGGATTAATGCAGTTATAAAAGTACAGTTATCTATGTTATTTAGATCACAGGATGTATGGCCCAACACAGCTAAGTTTATAAACTAGCTCTTTATAAGTGCGTCAGTTAAGCACTGGAATAAACCGACAGAAAACCGATCAGACGTTTATAGATTGGAAATTAAATTAAATAATTGAATAAATATTTGTTCAAAACTTTCATAAATTTGCATTTTATGCAAGATTCTATTTAAAAATTAAACAGGTAATTAAACTAGTTCTATCTTTAACTGGTACACTTTTATTGAATCAATTATTTGTTCAGTAGTTTTTTCTATCAAGCTTATATTTGAGAAAATAATTTTACTAGTTATATTATGCAATTTCATTGTTAGTTAAAAATAATATTTACATAGTTCAATTATTTATTTGTTATCAAATTTAATTATTCTATAAATCAAATGAATATTTAATAACAGAAGACCATTGAATGACCGCATAATTAATGTGTTTATTGGATAAGATTTCAAATCTTAGTGCAAATGTCAATGACCTGCAGTTATGAATGGATGCGAAATATAAGCAATAGAGAGAAAGCCTTAGAAAATTGGCAAAAATTATCTATGAAATCTATACAGTTAATTCTCGCTATAAGGGACCCGGATATATTGTACACCCGCTTATTATGTACACTAAAAGTCGATCAGACGGACTCTGTTATACATCAAAACACTTATTTGCTAAACTCTCTATAGTGTACTCTCGTTATAGTGTACGGATTTTGCTTGCATTTGCTCGTTTCTTATAGCGAGAATTAACTGTATCTATAAAATATACATGGTTGGAAATTATTGTGCTATTAGTTCTTTAAGCCTTGCAGAGTTCGCGATCAAAAACAATGATGACCGCATATTTGCCCTAATGTAATGCCTATTACATTAGGGCAAATATGCGGTCATCATTGTTTTTGATCGCGAACTCTGTAAGGCTTAAAGTAGCAAGGTATTTATGCCCAATCAGCTAATGACATGAATTAATTTATCTATATTTGCATTAATCATAAATTAATTGCAAAATATGATAAACAGTATAATAAAAACATATGATTTATACATAAAATTTTACCTTTGATTATATGTTTGACAGCAATTATATGCACTTTATTGTTGTGCAACGAAAATAATTTGCAATCAATTAAAACAAATCAATAATTATAAACAAAATAAATAAAACTATTTTATAGCGCATTAGAAAACAAAATAATATTTATATAATTTTTGCACAAATTATTTGCATTTAAGCAGACAATGCAATTGAATAAATAGACTGCTCTCAGTGTAGAACTTGCCAGAGGGTGCAAATAATCTGGGCTTATATATGAGGCAAAAGTTTATTTAGACTTTAACCGGTATTTTTCGTTTAATGTTTTCGCATATTATATGACTTTATTTTATATATGGTTTCACTGAGTCTTTTGGTTTCGCTGTTTATTATTAGATAAGAATATTTTCCTTACGATTAGATCTATCACGTGATGGGTATCTGTGCAGTCAGAGTCAGTTCCAGGAAAAGTTAAAATTTTCAAATTAGACTTTTTTTTGAAATAGTTTATATTCAACAAAAATATTACCTTTCTAATTTAAATATTGAGAAATTAAATTTACATAATTTACCCAGGTATCTCTACTTATATTCTGCCTAATTGTGCTAGATCAATAATTGATCAATAATTACAAGCTTATTTTTATAGCAAAATCAGAAATGAATTTATTTTATAGAAGTTAAGGCAATTTTAATTATTCAATTATGATCAAGATTATTCTGTAAAGGTTCTTCGTCGGCTTCAATCTCCTCAGTTTCCTCTTCCTCTTCATCTGGTTCATCATCATCCAGGTCGTCTTCTAGCCGAGAGACTGCACCTCTATTACTGATCAGTTTATCATACTTGATGACATTATATCCCAGGGTGCACCTGGATGCACACTTTCCAATAATATCAATTTGCCGTAACAGAGCAAATGCACCAGAGATGCCTGTGCTTAGGCACCCATTCTGTTCGTTGGCAGCAAATATGCCGATTCCCCACAGTGTGTCCCCGGCACATCTTCCTCCTGTAACTGTGCCGCATTCCTGAAGTACCATGTTCCCTGATTAGCAAGCATATATATATAAGTTTTAAGCAAGATGATTTTTATTAATATTTGAATATGACCAAGGCATACCATCATTATAAAGCTGGATTTGTGTGTAATTTCTCAAAATTAATTTATCCAATCTTCTTGGTTGCCTAGTATCTGACCTAGCATGCTTTTTATAGCTTGATAAGCCTCGTTGTACGACCGCCCCATTACAGGTCACGTTTAGTTCGTCCGATTTGCTCATAACTAACTCCTTGATATTAGACTCCTGGGTGCATTCCAGCTTTAAATCATTGTAAACAACCGGCACTTTAACACTTGGCGTGTAATCTAATAGAAGATCATAATTAATATCAAATGACCATGCTTGTTTTTTACTGAGCTTACCCACAGAATTTATTTTCGGGAAATCTGTAATTCAATTGTTTAGACATAAAATATATTTTTTTTTGTTGAAAATTATTAAAATATTTATGAAAATTTCTTACCTTTAGTATATTTTCATTTTATTATCAAGCTTATTTGAAATAATCATTAAAACTAATTAATTTTTAATATTATTTTGAGAATTAATTTATATTTTTATAACTTATAAGAAAACTCATTCATTGTTTGATTGCTTGACGTCTTAATAATTTTAAATATTACAGCTTGCTACTTTCATATTAGTACTAGTCTTTCTGATCATGTATTAAATTCTATCTAGGTACTATATTAAATAGTAAATAGTACCAGCATTATTTTTATTTGGGTCGCAGATTAATTTGATAACATGTAAGCCCTTTCCAAGCAATTTGAGCAACATACTTTTGCAATGTCTTTTAGGTTTGTATTCCCATACAGGTGTTGGATCCGGTTTCGATCCTGGTGTAATTTGCGGCGGCCATCCTGGTTGCGGTTTCCAATTTGGATTCTGCTCTGGGTGCTCTTCGCTTTCAAGTTCAGATTCAGTTGGATATGTCGACTGAGTTTCCGGTTCATGTCTAGTAGTTGGTACTGGTCTAGGTGCTCTTGTTTGTTTATGTTGCCGTTTTGTTGTCATTTCCGGTGTTGTTGTCGTTTCCGGTTGTGTTGTTGTTTCCGGTTTTGTTGTCGTTTCCGGTTGTGTTGCTGTTTCTGATTCCGTCCAATTAGTATCTGGTTTAAGAACTGGCTTCCAAATAGTATCTGGTTTTTCACTTGGTTTCAAAATAGGTTTATATACTGGTTTGATTTTAGGCTTGCTTGTAGTGCCCCCGGTTGGCCAGATTGGTTTGATGCTAGAGTCATCGCCAGGAATTTTGATTGGCTTCCAGTCGTCGTCGTATACAAAGCTTCCTTTTGGATCAACTGGATCAGAATTATCTAGCTCCTTTTCTGGAGTAGGTTGATCAATTTGTTGACTTGCACATATTAAAATTGTGTTCAACAAAATTAATATAATATTCATTTTATCAAGGTAGGTTGCTACACTTTTCATTTTTAACTTGTTTTTGCTTGATCAATTCAAGCTTCAACCTAGACCAAATGTTAGAGTTTTATAACAGATTGTTCTCAGGTGTTCCCTACAAAAAAAAAACAGAATAGTGGAAGGTCATTTACTTTAAGTGTATCGTTAACAATATAATATTAATTTTTTATTCTTGATAATAAAAATGATCGGGTTCAATGATTTAATAATAGATTTTTTTATATTACTTGAATTCAATTTAAACCACATGCCTTTACCCGGGACGCTTCAAATAATATTGCTGAAAAGACCCTGTATTTTAATTGTTTTAAATGCATATCAGAGATAGGCAATGGGTCTGACGACAGGGAGAAAGCCAAAAGATTTTGCCAAAAGGGGTACAATGAATGACTTTTGTGGGCCAAAAGTGCCCCCATTTTCGAGTTTTTTCACCCAAAGCTTCGTAAAATAGAGGGGGGTAGGCCTCAGCCAAAATCACAAGGGGTATACCCCTACCTGTACCCACCCATTGCCTATAACTGATGCATATCTTCTGTAAATGATACTAGGTGAATGTCCTCGCCACAATTTGTGCGAAACCTAGTAGCAAAAGAAAGGGAGGGTGTCTTATATTGGATCAAAACAACGCTGGGTTATTTTGTCTTCTCATTTCTGATTTAAATAATATAATGTTTGCGCGCATTGCGAGTCAGCGAAAGTGAATGCAAATTAATTGAATAATGAATTGTATAATAGTTATGAAAATGATTACCAAAGATCAGATTATAAAATTTTTTCCTAAATATTTACATGGTATATATTTTGCAACTAAAACATTTGAGCATTGGAATGGAGTCAGTTTCTAGAACAGGATGTTCTTGAGTCTAGATTTTGATTGTATTATTGTTGTGTAAACATTTTTTGGTTCATATCCTAAAACATTCTTTTGGTCCTAGTCTAGTATCTTGCTAATTTTACATTTGATGAAAAAGGACTCTGACATAAATATTATAGATATGAAGTTAGAAATGTGATGAAAAATCTTTATTGAAAAAGAAAAATGAATTACAATTAAAAGTTATAAAGAGTTAAACACATTGTGTGCACACATACAGAGAGTTAGAGATAGACTACAAAAGTATTGACTGATATAAATGAATAAATAATTTAAGTTATGATTATGTAATAGAATGTTCTGGAATAATAATGTTTATAAACTCAGACAGGATATATTAAAATAATTGGAAAGTCTACATTCCAGATCAATTACTAATTAGTAGGCTTAGGGAAGTTAGTAGAAATATTTCAGAGTCAGGTCAAATAAGTCAGCAAAAAATTAACTCTGATCATATTTTTCATATATGACTAATGTATTGCAGTATTATTAATCAGATCAGTTCAACCCTCAATTCAAACCCCAATAAATCAGTAAAATTATTTATAATTGAAATTTTAAATTAGGTTGGTCACAATTTTTAATATTAGCTGTAATCAATTTTTAAATCAATTACTTTTAATTACTTTTTATTAATAGAATTGATTCATATTTTCATTAATATTCAATACATATATATTGATATTTATTCTATAATTAAGTGCATTTTAATAAACAAGTTTAGTTTAAAAAATTTAGAATAAGGTTAATAACAAATATTAGAAGTACGTTGTTAGTAAGATGACATATTGCACGGGTTGATTATAATAATTTTGATGTTCTAGCCCATTTTTGCAATTGAGTTATCTATGAAAAAATTAAATAATCAAGTTTAAATTTAAATAATAATAATTATATTAACCAAATAATTAATAAATACCTACGTTCTTTATTTGCAACAGTCACAGTTGCATTTGCCTGTGCATTTGCACTTGCCACATCCATTGCACTGATCCATCTTGTTTATTAACAATAAACTCAATTAAATGAATAGAATATTAATGAAAATTAAATGTGTTTCAGATGACAATCAAAATTTAGATCTGGTGAAAGTGAACTATTGCTCTGACTTATAAAACTTTTGAAAAGGTACCCGTGTGCAAAATGGAATGAGTGCAACATTAAGTGTCGGGTGCAAATGTAAATATTATTAAGAAGTTTTTGCATAACATTTGTCCTTGTACTTTAATCTGTTGGGAAATAAATTGCTTGGTTTTTATATAACAAGGATGCTCATATAATAGCATGGCTATTTTTTGAATAATTGTATTTTTAAATTCTATATATTTAAGGGTAATTTAAATATTTCATCTTGGTGAGATTTAGCTTTTCCTTTAACTGAATCTATCAAGTTTGTTCCTATTATTTTTATGCTTTGAACATATTGTGCACATGGTTGAATTAAATAAATTTTTATCACGTTGTAAATCTAGAACGATGTAAAAGTTTTTTGACACAGTACATGTTTACATAATAACAAAGATATTGTGCAAGATTACGTAATAGGAATTTTTCAAAAAAAATAATTTGCATTAAATTTTTTTTTTATAATTTTGATTTTGATTTTTTACTCAGTATTTAATCCAATTTGGGCGCAAAATAAGCTTGAGTGTTTTTTTTGAAATAAAAGTTGACTTTCTTAATTATTGAAGTTACCAAAAAGCAACTTCGTATTTTTTGTTGTTGTAGTTATAGATTTTGTTTGAATGAAAAAAGAAATATAAATATATTGTTGTGAAAAAACATTGGAAATATCGATAAGTGATTTCAAAGTCAATCCTTTATTTGTCATCTGGATTCTTTTCATCTTACTTGTATGCGTATCGTTGAATGCACCTTGCCATTAAAATCAATCTAAAAATTTTTATGAATGTACCTGGCCCTTTCTCTTTTAACAGTTTGTAAACAATCAGATGATCTATGTCACTGTATTGTGCAGCTACAAGTAAACTATTCCAGTTAAAATAAAGCATCAGGATCAGTTTATTGAAATAAATAATGAGTTAAATTTCAATATTATATGCAAAGCCAGGCTTAACAAAGAGTAAACTACTCAAAGACGTAGGGTTTTGCTAAAAAGGGTCATGCAAATAGTGTTAAAGTACATAGATAAAACAGCAAGTTCCACTGATCAACTCAATCTGCAACTCTCTTACCCATTGCAGGCGGTTATTTAAAATGTACAAGAATCTAATTTATAATTAACGTTGCAAATCTACGATGAATTATAAATTGATTTTATGTAATTTACGGTAAATTTACATATAGGGGTAAATTGTGCAATATGCTTACTACTCTGTTGTGATTATAAACATAACAGTAAATTTAATCTATCTCTATTAATAATACTTTATTTTTTTTAGAATTCCGAAATATGATTAAGATTCAATTGATTCTGATATCGATTACATCTTAAATACAATCGCTATCAGAATCAATTGAAAAATAATCAATGATATTAATCATATTTTGGAATTCTATTAGTTTTCTGAATGTAAACAAAAATATTCAAGTTCTAAACTTTGTATAATAGATGGTCGCTAGCTTATTCTATATTTATAACTGATGGTAAACTTACCTTCACTACTGGTTTTACCGAAAAAATTTATGACATTCACAACGTTATTTGCTATACAATTCGACTCATTTTTAATTTTTATTTTGCAATACTTATTAGGAATTTTGAAATTCAATCATAAATATCAATAAGTAAGCAGATTCTATGAAAAGATAAAAAAAGTGTAATATTTCAACATTGTACTTTTTGTTATTATTTATTTTCTGATTTCAAACTCATTGTTGATCTAGGTTGTTAGCATGGTTATTAATTCTCAAATAAATTAATATTAATTTCACTTTTATTTTACTTTTTCTCATGAATTGGAATGAAATTAATTATCTGTACAAACAGTGGAAAGGCAATTCATCATGGTGAACTTGATGCTAATAATAATGATGCAGCTAAGAATTTAACTGAGGACCAGGTTAAATTAGATGGTAATTCAAATGAACTCTATCAAGTTGATCAGGAAGATGACCATGCTCCAAATTCTATAACCTATGACTTTCCAAGTAATAAAAAAATTAAAAAATTGGGTACACGTATTCGCACTATAATCCGCCAGGGTAAAAAGATAATTAGAGTTTTGGTTGATGATTAAGGTTCTGATAATCAAGATTATTAATTGGAGCAAGCTTATAATTGGATTTTGCTAAAAGAAATTTTAATAAATAAGAAAATAAAAAATATTAAATAAAAACATTTTTAATTAATTCTTGAATTTTAAAACTGTATTTGAATTAATTTTAGAGTACCTTGCTAATTGCCGAAGTTATTTTGGTGCGAGTCACTCTAAATAGCGATTTTGATTGTTGATCCTAGATTAATTAATTTGTTTCGCAATAATTTTAAAATTCAATAGACATTAGATATTTGAGTAAAAAATTATAAATTTTTAAATATTTTAATTAAGAAAAACATATTTTTAAAGTAATATTAAATAACTTCCAAAAGGTTTATAGAAAGTAGTGATTCTGCGAAATATTGTTCACTATTTACTGAATCTATTCGTAAAACAGTGGAAAATGTTCTCAAATAAAGTCCTATTCTTTGCGCTGACTATTGTATGCATTACTCTGTATGACTATGCTTTAGCTGTGCCTTACCAACATGCACCTGATGGTCATACTCCTGGTGGTCCTACTCCTGCTCCGCTAGCAGACAACGGACCAAATCATCAAAAGAGCCAAGCAGATAAAAAAGCGGATGAACAGAAAGGAGGTTAAACAAAGTCGAAACTGTTCTTCACATGAATTTTGATTAATACATGGGTTGACTGCAAATATGTAAACATATTCTTATATTAATACAAGAACTGTATTTATTTTTATACACTTTTTTCCCTTTAATAATAAATTAATATTAATTACTTTTAACTGTTTGACTATTTATTTCATTGGACTATCTTGCTAGATTTCAGTAAACTTGAAACTTTCATGAACATTACCTTGCACAAAACTATCTGCCCCTGGGATTACAGGCAGTGTTTGTGCCATACGGTGTGGTAGAGGCAAATCCACGTCTTTGAGAATTCACAGTATAGGAGACGGGCCCATCGCAACAAACAAATCTTAGTCCACCCCGGTCAAAGACTCGAATTTGGTCCAGCGGAAATGTGTGTACATTACTCATGAGCTATGGGTGCGCTCTTGGGCTCATTTTCTTCTGTGGACTCCCTTTCAAAGCGTGAAATATTATAATTTGAACAAAACTTTTGTTAAAATATTATTATCAGTCAAACAATGCATATATTATTTGTTAGCTTTAAATATAATTTTTTATTAATAATGAACTTATTTTTTATATTCAAATAATTAAATAAACTCTAATTCAAATGAAGTAATTAATTAGTAGACATAGTTGGCTCTGACAGGTGGGTCATAATCAATGGCGATCTTGCCAAAACAGTCTGCCTCACATTTGCCCCCGTGTATTTTGACGAATGCATAGTAGGATTCCGTGCGCTGTAAACCATATGGCGCTGAACAGCCTTTCCTGTTGATTGGGGACAGCATTTGAATCGTGATCAAAAAGCTTCCCGAACATGTGCCCGACACGATTGCACCGAATTGCGTGAATACTTGATAACCTATTTTATAAGTTGTAAACAAATTTTGTTTTTATTGTTTAATAGCAATAATACACTATTTCTAACAATTAAGTCAGTAATTTGGTCAATAAAATAATGTTTGAGCTGGTTAATTGTTAGAAATTTCCAACAAGTTTACTTTGTAGAACTAATGAAAAATGTTGAGCTTGCACATCCCAAGTTTTGACTTTATTTAACTTTATTCTGATTATGATATCAAAATGTAAAGTAGGCTTAACTGCATTGTATATATCGCGCATAACATTGAATAATATTTATTATACATACCGTTCAAATAGGCTGAAATAGTTTTCGGTTGTCCCAATTGAGCACGCTCAAATCGACCATTGGATAGGGTCATATTATACGCGTCAACACCAACGAAGAATGAGATACCAGTGCAGGGAACTGTAGATGGGTATGAAATGAAGCGGTGAACCCCCTTGACCACTGTTCCGTTACATTTCCAATTGCCAACAATCCTCTCGGTTGATTTTGTACCTTCGCCAACTGGAGCAGCAAGTACAAATACAAATTAATAAATCAGACACTGATTACTCAAAAATACATACGAATATTGAATTCTTCCAGGCTCAAAACCTCCCTGTTTAGAATCTCTTCTATCTTCATTCGATAATCACTAATTTGACCCTCATCTACTCCTGCTTTTTCTTCTATTAAATTCATTGTTGACACATCATCAGCAATGATCCTGCTGAAAAAGCAAGAAAATATAAAAATGATGAGGCTGACTTTGGTGCACATTTTGATCCAAGAATGTATTTTTATTTAGTGAGGAAAAACTTTGTGCTGAACACGAATTTATCTAATATTTTAATTATGATTGCCTACAAAGTGTATATAACTGGGAAAACATCTGAACCGTCCAAGGTGACAAGGTGATTCTGTGCACAGATTTTATTTATTATATATATATTTCTATTAAAACATATTTTGTTAGACTATTATAAAAGTTTAGCTTTAGATAGATTTATTAATTGATTCTGGGTTTAGGGTTGAATGTCTTTATATTTGAATTTATTTCATTCATTTGAGTTGGACCTTTTTTTAACCTGGAAAAATGCTCAGCATAGTTAGTCATCCTTTTTAAATTTCTGCCTGTAACTTCATTGTACAGACGGTGAATCAAAGGTGTGTTTCATTTTGAGTAATAACCGACGATGAGAGCCGCGGTTCTATATTTATTGCATTATAGCTGAGTTCATAGGTCAGACTTATTGCTTCACATATCCCAGTCATACATAAGATTACATGTAAATAGTCGTAGAGTTCGAATGTATTGACAATTAATGTATTCAACAAAATATAGAACCATTGATAAGAAAATATTTGTTGAGATATTTGACTCAAATATAATGAATATTCGTTACGAACTTTACTGATTAGGAGTTTGATTTTATTATAAGTGAATAGGTCTTGATGTAAATTATGTGTACAAGGGAATTCAAGTTCAAAAGAAATACTAAGCTTGGTAATAACTGTTATACTTATTATTTTTGATAATTTCTAATCTCTTTCGATGATTTCATATCAGTTTGAAATCAAATAAACTTTTGACACAAGAGTTGAGATTAAAATAATTTTGTGAATAAATAATTAAACTTTTATTCAAACAATTATTTGATTTAAAACTGATCTGTGAGTGAACTCATAGTGAAACACACATTTCATTCCCTGTCTGTACAAAATATATTAGCTTTTAAATAATAACTTATAATTTTAGAAGTTCAATGCTCCCAGTAACATCTGTTCAATCTAATTTGATAAAGTTCAATGTCATTTTAATTCATCAAGAGTAAATGAAATTTTTACTAAAGTTAAATATTTTAGATAATTATAATTAAATTTTGAATTTATTTCACTTTTATTTTACTTTTTCTCATGAATTGTAATGAAATTAATAATCAATATTGTATTGAAATAGCCTTATATTGATTCAGATTATTAGTTTAAATAAGAATGTTAACCCGGGCACTTTTTCTTATGCTTTTTACTGACAACTTATTGGCAAAAATTATATGAATACGCATCTAAAACATTACAGGGCAGTTGACGGTTCCATCGCAGCCATCAAATCTTTGCCTACCAGGTTTAGTGCTTGGGTACGGCTGAGAGGTGTGAGCTATTGGGGGGGGGGGCTGTTGGACTAATTTTGATCAGTAAAAATCATATCATTCAAAGCGTGAACTTTTATAGTTTGAACAAACCTTTGATTAAAATAACTTATTCTTATCGGCCGAACAATACATATAAAGAACTTATTTTTATATACAAATAATTTAATTAAATAAACTCTAATTGAGAATAATTATCAATAGACGTAGTTGCTTCTAACAGGTGGCTCATAATCAATGGCGATCTTGCCAAAACAGTCTGCCTCACATTTGCCCCCGTGTATTTTGACGATTGCATAGTATGATTCGGTTCGCTGTAAACCATATGGGGCCGAACAGCCTTTCCTGTGGATTGGGGATAGCATTTGATTGGTGACCAAATGGCTGCCCGAACATGTGCCCGATACAATTGCGCCCGATTGGGTCAATACTTGGTAACCTATTTTATAAGTTGTAAACAATATTTGTTTTTATAGTTTAATAACAATAATACACTATTTCTGACCATTGGGTCAATAATAAAGTTAATTAAGCAGTAATTGAGCTTAGCATTTCACATTGACCCTTATCATTTTTAGTTGGTTTTCATTAGAACCCTTGGAATATTTTCCTCCTCAGTTTACCCTCCTATCAAATTACCCTTCACAGATATTTACAATTCCACACATCACTAGCTTGGTAATAATTAAGCGAGTTCATTTTACATTATACCGGGTTAAGTATCAATTTATTCATACCGTTCAAATAAGCTGAAATAGTTGTTGTCGGTCCTAATTGAGCGCGCTCAAATCCGCCATCGTACAAGGTCATATTATATGCATCGTTACCTACAAAGAATAAGATACCAGTGCAGGGAACTGTAGATGGGTATGAAATGAAGCGGTGAACCCCCTTGACCTCTGTTCCGTTACATTTCCAATTGCCAACAACCATCTGGGTTGAATTTGTGCCTTGGCCAACTAACATAGAAGCAAGAACAAATTTATAAATATGACGAAAATTAATCTTATTTTTTCAAAACACTTACGAATAATAAATTCTTCCTTGTTGACAACTTCCCTGCTTATAAGCTCTTCTATCTTCATTTGATAATCATTAAGCTGACCCTCATCCTTTTCATCTTTTATAAAACTCACCGTTGCAACATCATCAGCAATTATCTTGCTGAAAGAGCACGTTAGTATAAAAATGATAAGGCTGACCTGGGTGGACATTTTGATTCAAGTATGTATTCTATTAAATAAAGAAAATTTTGTGCTTGACATCAATTTATTTAATATTCTAATTATGATTGCATACAAAGTCTAGAAAACGAGTGAAATATTAACATATTTTGATTTGTTTGCTTTGAATATTTAATTTCTATCGAGGGTGCATCCTTTGATTCTCAAAGTTCATTGCCCTCAATAACATCTGTTCAATGTCTATTTAAGTGAACAAGAGTAATTGGCAGTTTAAATATGTTGATTTATCTGGATGAAACTCGAATTATTCACATTATTATTAAACAAACTATTAGTTTGTATACAAAAAATATTTATTTTTTAGCTACAGTCTGACCCGGCAACTGCCAACGTTATCGCGAAAATGACCAAGTAAAATATAAATTATTTTCATGTTATTGATTGTATTTAAATTCAAGCACATTCACGTGTAATGCAATTTCTAAATTTATTTTAACATGATTATCTAGATTTATACTTGATCACAATATATTTTGAAAGGAACAAGATAATAAGCTTGGTAAATTTTTTAAATGAAAATTTTTATTCCATTAAATAGTAAACAAATTATTGATACAAATGAATTGAAATGGATTATACAGTAATTAGAAAAAGACCTAGTACAATAATATTATAGCCTTAAAACTTCCTTGGGCACTTTTCTAACCAGAATCAAAACAGTTACCAAGGCTAATATGCCTATACATAGTGAGCCGAATTCAATATAAAGAAAACTATTCGGATATTCTTCTATATAAGTGCCCAAAAAGAACGGTAAGAATAGATACACAGAATTATAGGAAGCTATGAATATCGCACCGATTTTGTCGGTCACTTCCATATACTGACCCACATATGAGAACAAACAAATAAATATTGAAGAATAACCAAAACAAATCATTATAGCGCTGACCCATAGCCAGGTCAGTGAGTATTGTCCGAAATATTGGAACAAATAGCCGAAGAATACGATAATTATCTGATAGGATATCATTGTTTGCGGCCTTAGTTTCATAGCTATGAATACACTCATTCCTCGGCCGACAGACAGCGCTATAGACATTGTGGCGAATACTTCTGCCGCTTGACTAGCCGGTAGGCGCAGGGGTGAGAACTGGAAGTATGTTGGACTGAAATCCATATACATGTTCTCTGACATTATGCCAAAGGCCAGGAATATTGAGATACAGATTATAATTGTCTTTTTCGGTATCAAGTGTTGAAGTTTTTGCGGTTTGTTTGTCAGCGGTAGTGACTCTTCCGGGTCATTGTCCACTAGTTGTGCTGCATTGTTGTAGGGCCGGCAGAAGTACATGAGAAACATGAAAATTGGTCCTGGATTTGAAAAAATAAGATGATTTGTTAATAAAAGTTTTGTTGATATTTACTAGAAATACAAGTTTAAAATTATTTTCTATTAAAAAACTATACAGGCACAATTCATGATGATTACATATTAATCTGGATAAATTTGTACTGGTGAATGACATCAATTTGTACTGGTGAAAGTGCAAAATATAAATATAAATGAATAACTATTGCATTTATTTGTTGAATGTATTGTTCATTAAACTCAAGCCTATTCTCTGTTATCAAGTACAAATTGTTGTCACTATTGTTCATCGTAGCTAATAGTGAGAAATTTGTACTCATTTTCATAGAGATAATAACAAGAGATAAGAATTTAAATAATCTCCTATTCATTCAAATTATGGAAAATTTTCTTATACGACAAGCATATGGAAAAGTTTGCAACCCAGTTTGTTTATTTACTGGATCAAAAGTGTTTATCAGAATTAATTTTGTTGGTTATGTTTGCAATCAATATTTATATTCAGGATAATTGACTGCATTCTAATTATTTTTTCAGGAGAGCTCATTTTTTTAAAAAATAAAATATTGACATAAAGTCTAAAAATAATTCACCGGAATATGATTTATCTTAAAACTTATCAAAATATTGGTAATAGGTTTAGACTGCTTAGAATCAGTCTTGTTATTGAAAAAGTTAACCTGTTTACACTTGTCTCTGACCATGTGTTGCCTAATACGTATAGGAAATCAAAAAAACAAAAAATGTTATTCTTATCAAACTTTTTATAAACAGAAGAACTGTATCTTATTTTCCGGTCTAAACATTGCACCCAGGAATTAAAGCTTTAGTATCCAGCTACAATAAAATGATCAAGGTTCACATTAAATAAAGTGTAATGCTTAAGATAGTCAAAATCAAAACTATGCATGGTAGTTAAATTGAGGGGGTGAAAGGTTCTTTTCTTAAAACTTGTTTTAAAACCTTGATAAATAAAATGGCGGCCACAATAAGTTAGCTCCTAGGATATAAAATTGCTCCTACCTATACATTGAATGAGACCACCAAGCATATATGGAAACTTGAGTCTCTGTCGCCTATAGTATTCATTGATTTCAATGGCAGTACTATTCCATATTGCGATTTGCGTTCCATTTGCAGCACTGACTTTTTCATCATAGTCAATTTCACCGGTCAAATATGGACCCACTATTAGTGGACCCAGTATTGTGCCGACACCGTAGATGAACTGTGAGAACTGTAAAAATGATGGACTCTTTTGTTGCCACATCTCTATTAGGATAACATTATTGGAATTGTTCCAGGCACCGATACCCAGACCATATAGAAAGATGCATAGGTAAAGTTGCCATACATTGGTGGCGTAGGGTACAAATATTGTGGCCACACCCATAATGGTCACTAAAAAGGACAGGGTCACTTGTCTATTAAGGTATTTGTATAGAAATCCAACTGTAATTAAAAATTCCAGAAATTATTATTTAGTTAAGCATTTTATTATCATGAACAATTTACTTTTATCTTGATAAATAAAAAATTATACTGATTAACATCAGAATTTTATTATGGCATCTAGGTAAAAACTTACAGACAGATCCAATTATACATGCTACCGCGGCGACACTGGGAAACAGTCCTACCCAGCTCATATCTGTGTTAGTTAAATATTTGAAATCGACATAGGTAGGACCAAAACTTGAAAAGGTTAAACCCTGAACAATTCAAATATTGATTAAATTAATAGTATAATTGTTCTATAAAAAAGAGCATAAAAATGAACCAGATTACTTACAAACATTAAATGGTTCATCAAATTGATCGTGGTATAAATATATCTATCAACTTTTGTGAATTCATCCATTTTTTCTTCTTTATTATTAAACATAATATTAAACAGTTTTTAAATTATATTTTATTTAATAAATAAAATATTTATTAATTAATACTTAAAAATAAGTTTTAAATAAATAATTATAAGAATAGAAAATATTTTCTATAATTAATGTTAAATATATTTTTATAGAAAACAATTGCTATTTATTACTACTATTTTCACAATCAAACTACTCGAGCATAGTTTGAGTAAAAAGATTGAACAAAAAATTATTTGTCGATTAGAGAGCGAATACGTATTTAACGACAAGTGGTTTAATCAATAGTTAATTCAAATTCACTGAATATTATCGGAAAAAATATATTATTTTTGTGTTATATTTATTGCGCGGATTATATCCAAGGCTTCCTTGAAATCACAGTCCGATACAAAACAGTGTCGTTTAGTGAAGAGCAGATGATTGTCCAAACAGTACATGTAGTCTACAGTACATCCGATAAACATTTCTATTTATTCCGTGCGATAAGTATTCAATAAAATTCTGATAAAAATTGCGCTTTTTATCAATATTTTGATTATTTAAGCAATGAATCCATTGTATAGATAGACAAGAGTTGCATAGGGATGCTCAGGGTCTATCAAATATAGTGTGTCCTGGGACATGAAAAGCCTTGCTTGGTTATTTAAATAGAAATTGTTAAAATAAATTGAACCATTATAAAATTGTTATTATTTAATTTAATCTTGGCAATTAACTTGGTGGTTGCCAATTATTAAACCAGGTAAGCTCTAAATCTGACGCAGTTTAACATGATAGAATCAAACTTAAAAATCAAATAGAATTAAATTTATTATTTCATGTGATAGTACTTGATCATCTCACAAATTGTTTAGTGTGTTGGAGATATACAGTCAACTACAGTAATTGGTATATACAGTACAAAATAGATTAAACTTAAGATAAGATAATTAATTCCAAGCGATATAAAGGTAGCGGAAATTTTCCAATAGTTCCTAATTCGAGAAAAATCTTATAAAAACTTTAATAACAATCAAATTATGAATATTTAAAATCAATTTTATAAATAATTTAGATTTATGTGTATCAAACTCTACCTTGGTATTTGCTACCTGTTAGTAGAGGATTAAATCTGCAACACTTGAGTTTTCAAAATCATAATTGGTTTTTTTATCAACGTCAATTGATAATAACTGAATTTGTCGAACACGTGAACAAATTGAAGCTTAAATAATAAATATTGAGTCAGTTTTATCACAACTTTATTTAGTGACAAAAAGCACTGTAAATACGGAAATGTTTTCCATTTTTTCGTATTTTCCACTAAAAAAAAAGATTAAAACAATAGTATTATTGAAATTTTAATTGAAAATAAATTTATTATTTTGTTATCATTTGTATGTTATTTGTTGTCAATAAAAGAAAAATATCATTGATGCAATGTTTTAGATAGGGTAATTTTAGCGCACTCAAAAGAGGCTGATACTTTTACTATTGAAAATTGAAAAAGAACCTTATTCATTTTTTGTTTCGTCAAATAAGTGCAAACAATACTCTATTTAATTATATTGACCTGAACTACATAAATATTATTTTATCAAAGTAGCATGCTAAGATTAGTGGAAATTATTATATAATTCCAGATTAAATACAAGTGAAGACCGAATTTAACTGGTTTTGTATATTTGATAAAAACAAATGTAAAGTCTCCGCAAAACATAAGAGATTTTTGGCAAAGCATCTAATTAATAACCTTGGTCTTTAATATTTATACAGTAATTTTTATCAAATATTTTATTGAAATTTTATACTTAAAAATGTACAAGTTCAATTGGAAATAAAGCTTGTTTGCATATGAATTAATAAGAACCAAATATAATCAGGTTACAAAAATTCTCCTCCTTCTCTTCTTTTTGATTCTTGTTCCTTTGACTTTGTTCTTAATGGGGTATCTGATATTAGGTTCTTTCGACATGAGATTATCCAGAGCATTGGCTAAACCCAACTGAATAGACTCGGTTTTCAATTTATTCTGGCGAACTTGAGTTCCTCCATGAGCTAGATCACTCATGAGACATTTTTCTTCAGCTCTACCTCCAATCGATTCAATAAAATCAATAATTATCTTAAAATATTTGCGGAAAATTTCAGCCAGCGCCAATTTGCCGCCATTTTCTACTGGAAAAGCGGTTAACATTTTTACGAGAAAATCCTTTAAAAAACTGTAAAAATAATTGAATAATTAGTAAATTAGCTCAAAATACAACCAAGTTCATAGTTGATTTGAATTACCAAATCAATTTTGCCAAGGTCAATTGTGAAGTAATCGCAGAAGCTTCGGCTAAAACCATATTAAAATCATCCCGTATTGGTTTAAAAATGGCCGATTGACTATTTATTAATTGAACTTGCTTTTCAAGAATTGGCTCAAGCTTTGTAGGAATCGGCCTGCATATTTGTATTCCAATTTCGACATAACCTTGCACCATTAAGACCATTGCCTTTTTCAGTGCTAGGTTATCTTTATATCGCGTTCTAAAATAATTTTTTGAATCCAGCTCATTTTGTATAGCATCTCTGGTGAATCAAAATAAAATTAATCTTGTTAATTGATATACTGTTTAATAAATAATGAAGTGACCCACATACTTGCAGAATAGATTCAGAGCATTTTTATAATCGTTCGGAAGTTTTCTGTTGTCGTCGCCATAGATATAAAAGTCAGCAAAGATTTTGTCGATTTCTG
>JAQIWA010001099.1:0-21276 GCA_034693305.1 Eueremaeus valkanovi
ATATTTTCCATATATAATTTTTATCAAACCTCCACTATCCCTCTTTCAAATAAGACCTGCTTCGATATTGTACCCCCCGTAGTTTTTCTGTGGTAAACGACTCAAAGTTAGCGGTCTAGGTGAAACACTCTGTAGGACACATTGAGTCAAAGGATACGAAACGGACTAAAAGTATAGACTGTTTTGCGATTGAATTTATAGATTAGAAACAATTTGTGTATAGTCTGAAAGTTAATGTAAGATCATTAAAACTTAGCCATCAATGCCAGGAAATATGAGTTCAAACATTTGATGAATAATATTGTAGGCATTAATTGCCTCCAGTTTTGTAATTATTCATAACTACAGTAATATCACTGCTTTACCTGTACAGACAAAACCTAAAGTCTGTGAATGGTTGTGAATCATTAAGCGGATTAAAATATTTAGAAATGCATTATTGATTGCAGTTATAATCCTTCTTATGACTCGATTTCAAACATACACTTTCTTCGCATACTGTACTAACAGTTACAACAATATTAACGGTAATTATTGATAATTTTGATTATTATTATAGGATTTTTTTCGATTAAGTATTGGGAATAGACTTCAGTTCAGTACAATTACTAAATATTGTAATAGTAAGGGATGTGCAAGTTGTGGTGTAGATAAGATTGCCTTCTGATTGCGCTTGGTGATATTTGTTTCCTTAAAGATAAGATAGATGTGAATATAAAGAATGCAATTGATGCTTGCTCCTTTATTGTACCTCTAATTTTATTGAAAGTCTTTTGGATCTATTCTGGCAAACATTTTATGTAATACTAGAATAAAATCGTTTGTATTGAGCGGTCAAACACCCGGTCCGTCTCATATATATGCGATGTCCGGCAGCACTGACTCTGAGTTTAACGGTTCCCGAAATCAGTTTCAAATGTTCTCCACTTTTCAGTTCATATTCGTCTGAGTCGTCAACTCCTGAGTCGTCGTCAGAGTCTATGTCCGAATCCATTACATAAGTTCTGCCGCAAAGACTAATAACTGCACCGACAGTCAGTGCAGACACTATTCGGTGACAATAGAAGAGCTCGACTCTAGTGTTGCCGACGATTATGATGTCGTGACTGCCTGTCGGACCCCTTTCCAGGTTCTGGATTGCATTCACTGGTTGTTCGATCTCTGCATTCATATCGATATTAACGATCGGTTTCTTAACGACTCGTTTGTCTTTGAATACAATCCAAATCCTTCCCTCTATTGTTCCGATTCCTCCGATCCTCACATGTCTGTCCCCAGCACTCACATGACTGTCCTCTGCGGACAGCTTTTCCAAAATTGTATTCATTGTTGAGACAATCGAAGGATTACTTTTGCGCCAATGCCTTCGACTTCTTCTGTTCAGCACCTGATCCAATCCAACTGCACTCTATCGCCCGAAGCAGTTGTGCTCTCATATGACTGATAGCGAGTATAACAACTCGTTTCGAGTATTTATAAACTTTTGTGAAAATCGATTCATTAATAATTGAAAACAAGCGGAACGTTATTACCAGCGATTATACATTGATAATTGGGTCAATTGGTATTCATTACTATAGTATTTACAAGCATTAGCTGTACTAATAATGGCATATATTGTTGAAAAACTTCAAATTTTCAAAACTCGTAAAATTCTAAAAATG
Source organism: Eueremaeus valkanovi (assembly GCA_034693305.1). NCBI lineage: Eukaryota > Metazoa > Arthropoda > Arachnida > Sarcoptiformes > Eremaeidae > Eueremaeus > Eueremaeus valkanovi. The sequence goes on from JAQIWA010001099.1 coordinate 1,665, forward strand.
AGTTAATTTTCTTTTGAAAACTTTTACAACAATTGTGGACTGACAGACAGACCGACGGACAGACACCTTCTCAAGAACATAAGTGAGTATACTAGCTAAAAACTAAGAATTTTGATAAAAAGATAATAAAATAAATTCTTTTCACGTGAATTCTGTGATTTGTTGTATTTTTAATAACAAATTAATATTCAAACAAAAAACTGTCAAAATATGAATACAATAATAATTGATATAATTTCATATCTGAAGCCAAAAAACCCGAATTATTTGTGAATTGTTTCATCAGATCTATTGGTACAATCCAAAGGTAATTATGGCGTTAAGAATAGTTTTATTGATTATAGCAGTCATTATCACATATTTAGCGGCAATTCTATACAACTATGAAATCAATGTTTTTCTCTTTGCTATTATATTCGGGTCAATCACTACAATCGGTCTAATGCTTATCAAATATGATTTGTGTAACCAATTGTCCCAAACGTTCTTCGGACAGGAATTGCCTGAAGAAGACCCAGAAGTAGAAAGAGATGGAGTGCCAGTTGCGGACCCCATCCCGGATGAAGTATTCAAGCGTTGCATTGATGAAGATTTGGCTCAATCTGTCAATCGTCCCAAAGCTCAGGCATTCAGAATTGAGAGGAATTGGATTTTGAATTCGGATGCGATTTAGTGATAGAACTGCGAAGAAAATGAATTTAAATCAAAATTCAATTCATATAATATATGATTGGTTTCTGTAAATAAAAACAAATTATTGACTCTTTATATAATCTTTATTCAAAATTGTTGTCAATAAAACAGATTCTGTTTTGAAATCTTTTTCAATAATATCAGACATCAATTCAATATCGATTGCACCGCAAATGAAATTACATTCTATTTATTCTATTCTTCCAAAACAATTGAAATAATATCAAAAACTTTCTGAACTTTTAAATATCACAACCATTTCCAGACATAGTATTGAAATCTCATTGGACCGATTGACCCTGATTGATATGCAAACTCAAAAACTTACCAGTAATTCAGTGCAGTCTTTGTTTTGAGTTAAACAAATGAATTGTTTGTATTTATTTAAATTCTTTCGTCATTTTTCATATAAAAGTTTGAAACGATTTACAAATTTTAATAATCAATGAAATTATTAAACAAATATAAAATCAATTAATGAATATAAAAGTGAGAAACAATGCAATCATTATTACTTATCATATTATATATTAATAATAAATATTTGATTCCTTACTAACATTTGTTATATTTTTTGTATAAATAAAAATAAACTTTTCTTATAGTCTAATGTCTATTAAATCTGTTTTAAAAATCTGTTAAAATATATGACTTTTGTATGAAATGATGAGTTCTATAACAAAACGCTTCTGAGAGCGAATGTCGACCAGAGTGGCCAGGTCATTATGACAAGTCCATGTATGTAATCGATCAATGTGGTCTTCGTCGGCACCTTTATCTCTTCACCCGTTCTTTGTTTTCTGTTCTCAATGGCTGTATTGGTGGCCACTTTCCTGTCGTAGGCCAGACCTAACATTGCGAAGAAGTCGATGAAAGCCGTGGCCAGATTGAAGTTCGACTTCCAGCCCAACTCACTGGCCGAGTAGTCTGCCATTGTATCAGATCATACCGTTATACCGATATAAGTCTTATTGAAGTCAATATGACATACCGTATGGGAACGTGTGGTGATAGTTATGATATCCCTCCCCAAGGCTCAGGTATATTACAGAAAAGTTTTCACGCGATGCTATGCTCTGGTCGTACGGCTAGATATAAATCCATAATATATTTAATATTTAGAAAATAATTATTCATCTTAATTACCCTGGTGCCATGCATATGCGCCGCAGAGTTGACCAGCCAGGCCTGATGTAGAGACATACAATAACGGGTCATATTCATAGCGAACGACACGGGTATGGCTTCGCTCCAGAAATAGCAGGGAATAAGTGTCGGAAGTATTCCCCAAATTATGAGAACTAATTGCATATAATATTTGCTTTGGAATCGGACGACAGGATCGGACCAAATGTCAGACATATCTAATTGTCGGCCCTTTTCTATAACCTGAGGATGTTTTCTAACCATAAGCCAACCCATATGTGCGAAGAAGAATCCTCTCTTGGAATTGTGCGGATCGGCATCTGTTTCGGCATATTTATGGTGCACTCTATGGTCTCGACTCCACTCATATATATCGTTCTGAAGGGCCAGTGTCTCCAGAATCATAAGGAGCACTCGTAGCGAATAATGAGCTTTATAGCACTTATGGCTCCAGAGCCTGTGCGCGCCCGACAGTACACCGAATGCCGAACTCATGGCAACGAAATAGCAAAATATGATTGTCTGGTACTTGGCCTGAGTCACAGCACAATAGCAACCATAGATAGCGATCACATGCAATAGAGTCAGTTTGAAAACACTTAACCAAACAATTTGCATACGATATGGCGTTTCCTTTGAGTTTAAGCTCTTCTCTTCACTCGACTTCTTACTATCCATTACTCCCATAATGTCGTCTCGTTTTTGGTTAAAGTCTTTATTATTTTTATGAAAAACAAATGTCTTTATATGATTGCCCTCTCTTTTGAATGGAGGCATGTCTTCAGTTCACTATAGAATAAAAAAGAGAAACATTTAATTCGTTAATAAGTTTAATATTTGGTTAAAATGTGGTTCAATTGAATAATTATTGTCTGAGAAGAATCAAAATGAGACTTAAGTCAATACAATACTAATACAGAACTGTTCGGAAATTTTTGTTCCAGTACTTTGAAAATGATGGAAAATTTGACAAAAACTCATTATCAGAATCAGTACTATTGACAAAGAGATAAGACTTACGTTCGCAGCAAAGATCATAGCAATGACTGAAAGATAGTTCGGATGAGATTTGTCTGAACGAGAGTCAAAGTGGAAATGATTGAAGTTTTTATATACAAAACTATAAACTCATATACATATTAATGACACACACTTTGTATTGAATGTCTATTTAGTTCAACCGAACAATAATTGGCCAAAAGTTATATTCTTAACGAAAACCTATTTAGCATTGAAGCCAAGGCTAATCTTAATGTTTTAAATTGGTTTTAAGTGACAAATAATACCGGTATAGAAGTAAACACAACTTTCTCTATAATACACTTCATTATAATTCATGAAATTGTATGAATTGATTGTATAATTAATCCGATAATATTTTTTCAATTTTCTTTGCGTTTAATTATTAACTTATGTTTGACTAAAGAAAAGCGGAATTTCGTAGACATTTAATGATTTCCTTCTGTAGTAAACATCTATTTCTATGGAAACGTTTGCTTTTTATTGATCCAATTCTTCCGTAAGAATATATTCTGCAAAACACTCATTGATATGATTCTGACACTGAGTCGATGCAGTGATGCAGCACTAGAGGTGCCAAAAATTATTTGTTCAAAAGTTGGTGAAGTGGAGAATTCACATAGGGTGAAGTTTTATTCTTTGAATGTTGAAGTTGATTTTATCGCTAAAAATATAGTAATACTTATTTCTAAAGAACAATGAGTTATCAAAGACATTTATCAATCTCTTTTTAGCTCTGTATCCTCGCTCATGTTCTTGAGGAGGTGTCTGTCCGTCTGTCTGTCCGTCTGTCTGTCCGTCTGTCTGTCCACAATTTTGAAACTTTTTCAGCAATGTTTTCCACTAGTAGTACAGCTAATGCAGTGATACTACTATAGTAATGAATACCAATTGACCCAATTATATTCTAATGGCTATATTATCAAGATTATCACCAATAGAACTAATTATGATCAATGCATACTCGCTGATAATAACATTCGTGCTTGTTTATTCAAAAATACAATCTTTTTCTTAACTGACTGTTAAGCGGAAACCTATTCATAGTATATGAATCACACATTCAATGCTTAAATATGAATAGAAATAAGACATGTATTTCCTGTCAGTGAAAACCCTTTGTTAATATATACTAAGTATTGCGTAATATTGTTTCGGAAAAATATATTGAAAAACAAGAATATATACAATAAAACAATTTATTATATTTTTTAAGGAAAAAAAGTTTGCAATTAGTGCTAAAAATGTCAAAAATAACTAAATGTTAAGAATATGTTAAAAACATTAGACATAATTAATTGACAACTTTTGGCAAACAATATATTTAAACATTTCTTGCCATAAAGTGAACCATAAAATAAATGATAAATTTTAAGAAATGCTTTTATTAAGGAATAAAATGAAAATTCAATTCAATGCCGAATATGAGGTTAATTATAAATAATTCATTTATTAATAAATTCCTAATAAGTGTACAAATATTCAGCAAAAATATGGACAAAATTAGCATAACTTTCACTATCAGTAGTTTTTTACTGATTATATGAATAATGATTTATACATTGCAACCAAAATATTTTATTCATAACCTTTCACCTGATCTGATTGCATATAAATAATAGCCTGTACAGTACACGTATATGTCTGTCCACTCTATGTTTCTAATTCAAAATTTGTTCATTATATGCGAACAATAATGAGATTTACGATTAATCTCATTGAACTAGAAATTCAGTTGACATGAATTTATAAAATTCAGTTTAAATATACAGTATATTAAATATATTAATAATTTTTAGGCGATCATAAGCTCGGTCAATATATCAACATCAATTTAATAAATATAAAATAGATTCAAGGTGCTAAGTTGTTCTCATGGTTTAGCTCTAACTTATTCTGTCTGTACCAAAGATAATAACGAAGGAAATGACAAATTAAGTTATTTTGGATGAGATTCGAGTTATAAGAATTGATTGAATTGAAGCCTATAATGGAAACTAACTTTTAAAAAGTGTTACAACAAAAATAAATTTGGTTGAAATCATTGAGTCGTTTGGTCACCACTCGAGTTGTTTCGGAGTGTTCTCAGTATAGAACTGACTGAACCAACGCCTGAACTTAACTAACGGCGACTCGTTTTTGGCAAAATAGGGCAGTTTTAGAAACTTTTTGCTATTCCACACAACTATATCGCGCTCGACCTGAAGGACAAAATAAAGACAAGAAAAATATTGTACAACAAAATAAAGTCTTTGTGCACTTAAGCAGCTCAGGCAGGCATACCATTCGTGCCTCTCCATAGAGCATGAATTTTGAAAATATCAAGGCTTTGAACGTCGGCTCAGTATAGAAGTGATGAACGATTTTATGTTTCATCGGTCCTAACGGTGTGATTGTTTGGATTATATATCCATTAATTTCACCCAAAAAATCTATCGTAATCTTCAGGTGAACATTGGCCGGTCCTATCTGCTGGATGGCCAGTCGGAAGGGCATCAGTGGGTATCCGAACAATGAGTAAACTGATCTGAGATCTATTTCGGCGATATGCTGGTTGGGCGGAGGACAGGGCTGCCAATTGGCCTCCCATTTGTAGCGTAAAAACTTTAAGAAGAAATGATAAAATTTTGATCTATCGATAACTGTGCCCAAAAACTCTGGTCCCTCATGTAGTTCATTCAAGTGCATTACGTCTGCGCCGTTCTCTGGTATCTCCTAAACGGAAGTATCAAATAATTTTGCAACAAATCTATTAATAAACTTATTGATAGAATAATATGTTTATATGTTTTGGTGCGAAATGTCACCAGAACTCAATTTATGATTAGTTAGAAAATAATTAATAACTTGTAGTGAATCTAATTATTTAATGTTGTATTTGAATGAATCGCTAATTAATATAATTTATTTGTTTGCAAATACCTGGAGATGACAATTGACTATATGCTCAGCCCTTCCTCTGTATACCAGTTTTGATTCAGATATCTCATTGATCTTAATTGGATACCAATAAGGCTTCTCGTTGTCTGAGTGGTGCCAAACAAATATGAAACCATTGGCTTCAATACTATCCCATACTTTGATCTGTGCTTTCGGCAAATTAGAGCCTTTTGTTCCGATTAATGAGAAAATCAATTAATATTATTATTAATTGCTTTAACAATAAATATTATAAAGAGGTTGACTTGCAATCTAATCCGGGCACTCTAGTGCAAGCACCCTGGTCGTTAAAAATCCAGCCATGAAATGGACATCTGATGGAGTCCTCAACAACAGTGCCGCCGACGCCAAGATTTGCGCCCAAATGTGGACAATAGGCGTCCATAACATGCACTTTACCTGTTATTCCTCTATAGACAACCAAATCATATCCGAAACCAAAGACTGGTTTAATTTGATTGAATCCCAGTTGCCTGGACTCGAGCACTGATATCCAGCCGTTGGGGTAAAAAGGGGGCAATTCTTCCAATTTATACATCTGTTTCAAATCAAAGTTCTTGTCATTCCATTTGCTTTCACTTAAATCCTGTTTTATTTGAACAAAATTATTAAGATTTTAGAAAAAATCATTATTTATCACAAAAACATATACTGTATTAATACCACAACTATTTCATCGAATGTCAATAGTTTATAGATTTTATATGAAATATAAACCAAAACAAATGAAAGTATGAGAAGAATAGCATCGTTTGAATCATAAGTGGATATGCATTCCGTAAAACAGTTATAAAAACGACGGAAACTATTCATTTTAGATTCAAATCAGACAAACAAAGAGATGAAACAAAGTATTCGGCAGATTATTCAGCTCACAAATAGAGACTAGTCAAACCAGTCAAGTGACACTGGTACAATGCTGGTATTCGTATTATATATTCTGGCAATTTATGATCATATTATGAGAGATGGAATCTTTTTTCGCATATTTTCATGAATTTGATAATTAAATTTGAAAAATATTTTCAAAACTCTATTTGTGTCAACAGAATAGCCGTTAAAATCGTCAGATTCTGTTCGATACATATTTCCATTGACTCAGACTTAATGAGACGTCAATTCAGTGCAAAGGTGTGAAGAAAAATGCTATTTAATTAATGAATGCTCAGTTAATAATTAGGTAACCCTGACGTAAACGAAATATTAATCTCGGGTATTTTATTACATTTTCTCTGCACTTTTTTTTATAAAACGTGTATTCAATTTATTTATATAAATATTTGCAGAGCCTATAGAATCACTGTTTGCTTTACACTTATAAATTGCAATTCAAATATAGGTACAGTCACAATTATCTGATATTCATCCGTTGCTTGGAATCTCCAATAAATACAATGTATCAAGATCAATCGAATCATACACTTAGTTATCAAAAGCGTTAATCAAATAATATTCTGATTTAATAGTTTTGATTATTAACACAATTTGTTTTCTATTAAACTATAATAAGTGACAAATACTTTCATTACTTATTGTAATATTGTATTCATGCGAAAAGTTATCAGTGAATAGTCAGTAGTATTTAGTCACTAAATTTTAGTGGTAGTTAACACACATTTATTAAAAGACAATAATTATTAAATACATAATGATATTGACTGGCAATATGTGCACACATACTGTACTGTACAGACAGAGAGGAACTAACGAATGATTTAGTCTCACAATTAGTTTTATTGAAATCAAAGACTGTATAGAAAGTTCTGGCAGTTATCCACATAGTTTTAGCTATAAAATCACCTATTAATTAAAGGAAATGAAATTTTAAACTTTTAGCCAAACATTCTTTGGATGATTACAGTATTTAGCACACAGTATATGGTAACCACGACTAAATCATACCCGTCTTCAATCTACATAATAGTTGAACTTTTTATTAATTATTTCCTTTTTTTGTCGAAAAATTAATAGACTTTTAAGTAAAGTACCGTAAATTATGAACAAGATACCTTTTATTTATTGCTCTGATTTATAATGACTACATAATGAGCTTAAAATTAGAATTTCACCCTCATCATTTAAGTATATTGATTTTTGATTCTACAATACTATTTGATTTCTAGGATTCCTAATCATAAGCTGTTTTTACATGTTTTACAGTTCGGACGTTCAGATAGTTGTGATTGTATTGAACTTGTTTTTGACACTTCTTAGATTATTATTATTCGTAATCAAAAATAAGACGGATTTCAATGAATTGAATATAAATATACCGAAAAAATGTTGCAATATTTGATCGATGATTGTAGTAAACGTGTCCTCGTTATTTCGATGGATTAACTCAGAACCAAAAGCATTAAATGGAAAAATACATAATTTTTTATAATCACAAAAGCTATTAAATGTATTAGATATAGATTTATGTGAATTTATATCTAAAATCATATCAATATTAACAACAAATTTATTGAAATTTTTTTTAATTATTCACAAAATATTGTGAAATATGTTTGATTGGTTAGATTTTTCAATGTTGTCCAGATGAAATATTGTGCTAAAGATTTCTTAATTATTCTTAAGATTAAATTTAATCTTAAAACTAATCTTATTTTAATTATTATGTAATTTCTGTTTGCAATTATCGCTCGGAATCTACTCTTTATTATTGCATGAAAAGTACTTTTCGTTAATTATAGACAACAATTAAAAATCAATTTCAATAAAATTTTTCAAAATTTCAATAATTATAAAATGTTTTAAACATTAATTAAAATGCAAAACAACTGAAAACAGATCCAAAGATTCTTAAGAAAGTCAATGCTTTGCACAGAAGAAGAATCCAAAGAAAAGGTGAAATAAAGTCACGAAAGTATGTCAATAGCAATGGCTTGAAGGAAGAAAAGGGTTGCAATGGGTGACCACATTCAACCATGTATTTAGTTGTCCTCTCTTTATGAGCTGTTGTTGTGGACAATAGAGTGGTTCCAAAAGCCATTGTCAGGAATCAGAAGGAAAGAAATGATTCTTAGATATAGTCGTCGATTGACTAGTAGTTCATGTCTTCAAAAGCTCTGTCGCCAACGAAGTGATCAAGTTCATCCTTTGCAGCAAAAGATGTTTCCATTGATTGGTAATCATTGCCTTCATTACATTCACAGCTCAGTTCTGCATAACATCAGCAGTGGATCGAAGCGGGAGAGAAGGGTTGGGAGCAATTGTAGTCAGCGGTCACTTCCAAATGAAGCATCTGTCCAGTAGTCCGGCCCGATTGTAGTGTTGGGAGACCACTGGCCAGTCCGACAATGTATTGCATGAATCGGGTCTATAGGGGTATTCCTGCAATGCATTGGGGTGTTTGGGAGGTCAGCACAGGTTAGTCCAGCAGTCGGGAGGTGCTGGGAGCTGGACAGGGGTGGACTGGAAGTGGCCGCTGATGAGGCCGTCTGCACATCAATGTGCAGACGGGGGGACGGAGCGGGAGGTGTGGGCCCGTCCCAGCGGATGGATCAGGTCGTATGAGGAGAAGAAACACTACAGTATTAGAGAAGAAACTAATAAATTTTCACAAAAAGAAGAGAAAGAAAATCAATTGTAAATTGATTCGGATTAAAAGAGATATTTGGCTTGTTGGCTATATGACCAGGCAATCAATTATCAAGTATTTCAAAACAAGAAGAATCGTTTGTCGATTAGCTATTAATTTTTTAAAACATTTATAACTTATTTTAATTAATAATAAATATATTTTTCCAAAAACTAATTTTGTATTTATTTTTTATTTAATAATTATTCATTCATTTGACCCAATTTACTATTGATTTATGTGATTGCAGTTCATTCTTCATTTATTTTAATCAGAATACATTCACTCTAACAAATTAGAACTGGAGCAGACGGTATTTCAAACCTATCAAAGCTCACTTTTGTGTACTTTATAACAGTGTAATATTGAATATCAATTTATTTTTCATTATAAGTATTTCGTCTAATATTCAAACATTAATATACAGTAGTATTAAAGAGAGAATAAATAAATTCAATAAAAGATAATTTTTTCTATGAATTTCAAATTAATTCACTACAAGTAATACTAATCGTATTGTAAATTAGATTCATTATTAATAAGGATCAGAACATTGTCAACCACTTATGCAATCACAATTCATCTGTACACTTTTTGCACCAGTGTTGCTTTTTCTAATTATAAATATCCTAATTTAGCACCAAGTAGAGTTCCTTTTCTTGTTTGTACAACTTATCAGTTTGAGTACAATAATTAAATATTGCTTTTGTTTAAACAAATTGTATTAAATTTCGTATTGAAATCAGTTAATCAATTGATGATTAATAATAGGATGAGATAAATGGCATTTAAGCCCAAATATGAAAAAATTCTGGTTTGAACTCGAAATACACTATCCCCTGGGTTGAAATTATGGTCTGTGTTAGCCAATAATGATCATATCCGACAATAAAAATATCGTTTCTTATCCTTATCTTTGATTCGAAACGAATCAGTGAATTGTCTTGAATTGAAATGAAGTGAAACTTATCTATTGATTGATTAAAAAAAATTTAAAAATAAAATAAATTCGATAAATGTCTTAACGATTATCGCCTGTTGTTAGGCTCATCCGAACACTCCTTCAACACACATCTGTCACATGAAGATCACATTTTAAAAACAATTTGCACTCAAATTAAACTTTTTTTTGTGTCTGAATCCCATAATTACCCGAAAATATTTAGATTTTATTTAAATCAATGGATATTTGAAAATTCAAATTTTAATAATAATCTGAAGCGACTTAAGGCAGGAATTAGGACACGTAGAAAGAAAGAGGTTCAACAAATTACCCTGATCAATGATCATTATTATAGCAACATACCCCTTTACCGAAACTAAAGGAAAGTTGTGTGGCTTGGGCTATAAAATATTGGAATGATTACTGATTAAAGAGAGGTGGAGCAAATTAATACTATAGGTTCAGAAAATAACCAATTTTAGGACTGCACTAGGAGTGCACTAGAAATGACCCAATCGTTGTGTCGACGATCCGAATGAAAAAATCATTATTTCTAAACAATTGCTTAAATGTAAAATATTGTGTGAAATGAGCATGGTTAGACCTAATGAACCTATCAAAGTACCCAGGGATCACATAAATCATGATCAAACTCAGTCCTAGAAAAACGAATATGTTACAGAGGAAAGTATCTAGTTCAACGATCTGGGAGGTATTTCTCGGAATGAAAATACAAAATATTAGAATCAGGGAAGAATTGTGAGCTTATTTATCAAATCATAGCAAGCAATTGGAATCAATCATCTTAATAGACCTTTCACAGGCTTTATCCAAAATTCACCTTTTATTGAATTAGAAAAATATTCGAGATTTCGAGCTTTCATTATAGAAATAAGATGTTCCTGGTTCATTTATATTGATTGTAGGATAAGAAATGTTCCGAAAAAACCTAATCTTATTTACGACAATAGAATATAATCGTAAATATGATAATCAAAATAGTATTTAAATCGACTGTAATTCACATCATCTGAATAGAAGTGCGAAATATTTTTTGCTTAAAAATAAATTTGTTATAAACTATAATTAACAATGAATTATATCTGTATAATAAACTTCTTCATAATTACATTGGGCATATCATTTACTCAATGCGATCACCTGCCGGAACAAATTCATCTTTCACTCGGAGGTAAACTTTATATGAGCTGTAAATGCGAACCAATACTAATGTGTGTTGTCTTTCAGCAAAGTCGAGCGAAATGATGGTTACGTTCACTGTATTCGATAAGACCAAGCATTCAAGGGTTGAATACAACAAAATCGGTGGACCTGTTAATGGTGTGGACACAGAGGTCACACATTTCGTGGACAAAAAGAAATATAAGGCATATATACATCGGGCAAAGCTAACTGGTCTCGAACCGGGTCGTACTTATGGTAAGCATTTTATTAAATATTCTCTCATTTGTATTGACTTTAAATGTTTGTCCGAATAGAATACAAGTGCGGAAGTGATGGTAAATGGTCGGACACGTACTCCTTCAGAGCCATCACCAATAGCACAGATACTCCGATCCGTTTTGCCATTTATGGTGACCTGGGCTTAGATAACGGGGTCTCTATTCCGCAGTTGAAGACTGATGTTAAGAATGGGGCCTATGATTCAATATTTCACATCGGTTTGCACTCAAATCAATTTCAATACTGGCCTGACATCTAAATTGATATTTTTTGCATTTCAGGTGACATCGCTTACAATCTGAATAAAGTAAGTTTTAAGTCATAGTCATTACTATTAGACATACATTAAATGATTAATTAAAGCAATAAAACATATATTGATTGCACTGATTGTCTCAATTAGGCCGACGGCACAGTTGGCGATGAATTCATGAAGAAGATTGAGCCGATCGCTGCTAATGTTCCCTATCAGGTGTGTCCGGGCAATCACGAGGACAAGAGGTATTTATATATCCATTCAAACAAATGTAAATTATGGTAAACCCCCGTACCTTAAGCCCCTTATAGTTTCTGATCCAAAAGTCATTTTGACTCAAAATTTTTGAGTAAAACCTTTGTTAACATCCCTGAGCTCTCAGTCTTTGTAGAGGGTTTGATGGAAATGAACTTTTTTTCACTTTAAGCTTGTTTGCATCTCTGGTTAAATTAATATTTTCACTCCATTCCAGAAACTTTACGCATTACTTGAACCGATTCTCAATGATAGACTCCCAGAGCGGGCAACTCAGCCAACATTACTATAGCTTCGACTTCGGTTCAGCGCATTTCATAGCCTTCTCGAGCGAACTGTACTTCTGGTCCGAATATTTCACTGAATCTCACACTAAATGGCAGTTCGATTGGATTGAGAATGACTTAAAAATTGCAACACAACCGGCTAACAGAGCGCAAAGACCCTGGATTATCACACTGGCCCACAGACCCATGTATTGCGTGGAAGATAACGATAAGGATTGCTTCAATAAGGAATCAATTGTAAGTCAGATGCTTTTATAAACGCCTATTTTATTTTTGGAGCGCATATAACTTTACCTTTTAGGTTCTTTGCATTACTACTAGTGCTGACCATTGAATTTGAAAAACAACCCTCTTCCTTTTATTAACATAAGTCTCCATGTTTTTGAATAAAGTAATTAAAAATAATTGTTTTGATTTCAGTTACGAAAGGGTAGATCTGGGGATAAAATGAAAACTCAAAGCAATTACGGTTTGGAGGCTTTGCTGCATAAATATGGAGTCGATATTGAATTCTATGGACACAAACACATATACGAGCGATCGTACCCTTTATTTGACTTCAATGTCATCAAAAACAAAAACAACACTGTTTATGACAACCCCACTGCTCCGGTTCATATTATAACCGGTGTTGCTGTGAGTCCTCATTAATCACTAATTATATTATATTAACGTTTAAACAGAAATAAAAATATTTTATATAAAATAAATCTTAAATTTCTGTTCAAAGGGAACGACCGATAGGCCGGACAAGAAGATAGCTCTACCCGAATGGGCCGCTTTCTATGCCCGCGACTATGGCTTCACTCGAATGAATATACAGAATAAGACCCATATATTCATTGAACAGTTCTCTGTAGAACAGGTTTGCATCAAATTCTTATAATTAGAGAATATTTTTGAAAATCCAGAACTCATTTCAAACTATTTTTATTCGCTTACAGAACAAAGTTATCGACAGTTTTGTTGTAAAGAAAGACAAACGCATTAATCAATTCGTATAACGATTGGCAATATTTTCTACTCTTTTCTATAACTTATTTATTAATATCTAATAATTTTGTAAATATTTCTAATTTTATTTCTCTTTTCTATTATTCATATATGAAATAAAAGAATTTGTGCAGTAATTCTGACTAAATTGATACTTCCTTATTCCAGCACTTATCCTTGATCATTATACCGGTAGTTTGCCTAACGCTTACGTCAATATTATTGATAAAAAGTAATTTTGGACAAAGACTTACGACATATGTTTGAGTACTAAATGGACTCGAATTGTATGGCATTTGATTGAGTTCTCATTCAGTTCTCTTACAAATGAAGAGTTTTATCCAACAGAATGTAAATGCAATTATACGGACAGACGGTTTATAATTAAAATGAAGCTAAATATAGAAACGAAAGGCTATTGATATTATACGCAATTGTCTCAATCGGTTGTCTGCCTATCAATTAACCCCCGGCTCATTTGTATGATTTTTACTTCAGTTAAGGAATAGTCGAATAAAATTAATTCAAGTAATTCATAAAAACTATTCCAAACGCACAACACTACTATAAATGAGCAAGGGTGCCATTTTGCTTACCCAACAATTCAGGTGAGATTTAGCAGATTCATTTTTGCCGAATTAAGATGACACGGGTGCTTTTTGTTTCGATAATAGCAATGCTGTTTCTCAGTTAACGATAAGTAATTTATTTGTTGAAAGGTGCATGCTCATTATATCTCAAATGACAGCAAAATACTGATAATTGTAGCAGAATATTCTTGACAAAAGCATACCTGCATTGTTACCAGGGCATATTAATACATAACACAGAAACTCAAATAAGATTTGGGAGAATTATAGTTGAATTTCTGTTTTTCTTGAAAAAAAGGTTTAATTTATAGCAGAAATTGTGAACAGATTTAGTATAGAAAAGACAAAGTATCAAAATCTTTATTTCATTTTTTATTTACAATTTTTGTTTTACTTTTAAGCCGAAAGAAAAATAAGAAAATCTCGCAAACAATTCAATTCTCTTCTACTTTGTTCTCATTCTTACAAAAAAACAAAATTTTTTGTTCGAAAGAAAAATGTAATAAAATTAATATTTTATTAGAATTTATTTCAACCATTTTTTTTGCTTCAATTTTTCATTATTTTAAAAGAATATATTTTGACAACAAATTTGTTTTATTCTAAAACGAACGTACATTTCAGTGCTTTAGTTATTAATTTGGTTTCATATTATATTTTATCAAATGGTTTAATAGAAAACACTTTTTTCTCTTTAAGAACATGTGATACAAATGTTTGGAAAATATAAATTCAATGCTTTTGAATGCGAAACAACTTTTCAAATATTCTGTATTCAAATATACGGTAATCCAAATCAACCCAATCATCAGATCAATACCAAAGACCAAAAATCGTTTGCAAAATGTATACAATTTTTAGTATACAATGAGTCATAAATGACTCGTTTCATTGGCCCATATGAGCAATGTCAAATGAGAAAAATCATTTTTTTGTGAAATATAATAATGGAATTACTTTTGTGCTCATTATAGACCCTGGCCATCTTTAATAGCATTATTTCCAGATCGATTTGATCAATAAACTATGTCAATTTGAATAGTGTTATTGCCAGAGTGGAAAATACACGACAGTCTAGCCGGTTATAACAGTCTGGCGCCAATAGAATGAGAAAAAGAGGACTTGTATGTTAAATAAAATATAATGTTTTAATTCATGTGAACACAACACTAACTCAATAGTCTGTTCTCATTCAAGTTCAAGTATGCGAATCCATATCGAAAGTTCCAAGTTCAAAAGTGTTGAACTGCTTTTGAAAGTTGACCTGCTAACTATTGAGTTGTTGTGTTAACTACACTTTTATTTGCAATGATGACACCAGACTGACACCAGACTCATCCTTGCCGCTTTGCCGTCGTGTTTTCCAATCTGGTTATTACAATCTACGAACTTTTGTTTTAATGTTAAATAATGTTTTCAATGATCATTGATTAGTCACAACAACAGACTACCGCTGTTTAAACTAAACATGAGTATGCTAGCTTTACTACTTATCAATGTCTATTTAAATCTGAATCCTTAGCGAAGTTGAGTTTAGATTGAAAATGAATTATTAGAGAACAGAGAAAACAATATTGAATTGATTTGAAAACTAATTATATCTTAAATTTATAATTAGTTTAATAATGGGTTTTAAAAAAGATTATAAATTATTGAAACTATTGATTATTGATTGTGAATATTATCCAAATCGTGGGCACATATAGGGCTAATATGTTGTGCGCATTCTTGAAATGCATTTGCTTTACAAACAAAATCATTATTGAAGTTGACGTTCGTCTCAGTTGAGTCCTGGTCTTTGCAGAGGACTGGCTCGAGTTGAACAACCGTTTGATCACATTTTGAATATTTATCATTCGGTTCTTTACTACGAATTTCTGAAATATTGTTTTCGTAAAATCGATCCACAGTTGGTAATGCGGTTGTGATCGAAGATCGGGCACTAGTATTGCTCATATCGTCTGTGCAGAGCAATAATTGAAGCGAAAGAACAAAACAAATACAGATTAAGAGAATATAATAAAAGGCAATAAATTCTTAAACACATTAATCATTCAAATATTGATAAAATTCAAAAGAGAAAGCAATGGAATATTGCTCACCAAAGGTGGTCACACATGAATTCTCAGTATTCAAACTGTTCCGGGGTATCATTAAGTGACACTTGGATTCTGAGCTCTCCATTGTAGCCCATTTGCACGACTGGTCTAATTTGATTTGCGAAGAATAGGTGACCTTTGGGTTGAAGTTGTCGAGTGATGGTGAGAGAGAGGGCGTGTAAAATGGAAATAGGATTAGACACCACTCAGATTTGCACAATAGTATCTGCTCAGTGTCATTTTGGCGGCATTAGTAGCCAATTGGATTGGATTGCATTGTCATTCATAATAAGAAGCGATAAAAATAAAAGAAACGCAAAATTAATAAGTTTTGAGCAGAAAAACAGTCAGACATTCAATGAATTTAATAATTAATAAAAACATTTTCAAACAAAGCAAACGAAAAGCAAAGCAAAGAAAAACAGAAACATATTATATAAATAATCAAATATTGGAAAAGTTTTTTTTAATTAAATTCTGAGAAAAACAGAAAAAATATTATTAAAAATTAATAAAAAACAAGACAGACACATGCAAAAATGAACTAAATATTTATCATTCATTTATCTAGCTCTATTTTATTTAATTAAATTACTGTTGTTTTGCTTTTGATTCATGTTAAAATTAATATATATATATATACCGGGTGATTACTTATCTTGCCTGCATTTAATCATTCTAATAGCTTCCTATAATGATACTTGCTCTTTCAAGACGAGCTTTGATACCGTTTAGTAAGTATTTGACCTTTGAATTTGATCATTATTATTGAAATGATCTATTATGCTAGCTCATATTTCATAGAATCTGGATCATTATGCTAGATTAATCACACGATTAAGCGCAGGAAATATAAGTCTCCTTCCGGTAGTGATTGTCATACTTTCAATCTATTTCTCCTCGGATTCTTGAAGTTGTATTCAGCGGTTCCACGACCTTCACAGTAGTCGTGATATTGTGATAAAACGCATAGAACTGAATAAATCTATGATTAAGTGCAGAAATGATAAATTGTATCCAATGTTGCTATTCATTGATCATTCAGTAATTGTTATTTAATACAGAATTTTACATAAGTTTAGGTTTAGTGCGAATTAATAAACATAAAGAGGGCTTACATTAAATAATACTATTATAATATCGATCGCATAAATAGTGGGCGTTTCCTCCTCGTCCTCTCTGTAAACTTCATCTGCATTACTGAGCTCTCGCTTATGAGATCAAAGACAATAATAAGAATAAAAGATAAGCCGACTGTGCCGTCAAAGAAGTATTAATACAATTAGATATTCAATTTAGAGGTGAAATAACTGTCAATATCAATGTTTACACAAGTTGTGTCCGCAAGACTATCGAATAGCAACTGAATAAATGTAGACCTATCCCTGCAATCTATGCAAATGGTCTTATAAGTGACAGAAA
Organism: Eueremaeus valkanovi; assembly: GCA_034693305.1. NCBI lineage: Eukaryota > Metazoa > Arthropoda > Arachnida > Sarcoptiformes > Eremaeidae > Eueremaeus > Eueremaeus valkanovi. The sequence continues at coordinate 19,356 of JAQIWA010001099.1, forward strand.
AAAAAGTTCATCTATTGATAAGTAGTTTTATATAAATCACGTGCTTTAAGAATATACAGTAAATCTGATGCCTTTTAATTATTTTTAAGCCTCGGGAACCCCCTGCGCTCAAGATTTCTTGTATATATTGCTAATTATCTATTCTAAACCTTATCTGGCTAGCTTAGCCCAACTCCCATCTCGGCATCTCTGTTACCCAATTGCCTAAACTGGATGTTTAACTATTTATAAATTGTCTGAATTGTGTCTAAAAATTTATTTTGATATAAAAGCAATTAATTTTGAAATCATATATAAATGTCTTAAAACTAATTTAAAACTTTATAAAAAATAAAAATTAGTTTTTTATTCTTTTTTTAGACACAAGTGGTTTAAATATACTTTAATTTAAGTCTTTTATCATTCACTCTGAATGTCTGTTCGGACAGATTTTCTTTTTTCAATTAATATAATATGAAGTATTATAGAGAAGAATATTTATTTTAATGCAAATAATTCTTCTTCTTTGCTAACAATTTATGTGTTTTACTGTAAAATTAGAGTTTTATATATGGATTGCATATACAGTGTATAACAAATTATGTTAAAAACAAAATTTAGGTCAAAAAAAAGACTGAGAATTGATATAACAAATGAGTTAAACATTTAAAAATTCAGAATTCAATTAATTGTATTTTCAGATACTTTTAATGTAATGAAAATGAAAAACAGAGAAAATAAAGGAATGATTAATGAAAATAAATTGCACTGACATCTGAAATGTCTATTGCATTCTTGTTCTGATCAAGAATTTACTTGAATTTCATATATTTATTCATTATTCACGACAACTATTATTCTTAATTCTGTTCTCTTCTGTAATTTGGTTCAAAATATTTATATTTTAGCAAAATTTCTAATGTTTTTCGTCTAAAACATTGGGTTTTATTGAATTATATCGAATAGAATGAAAAAAACTATTTGACCTCTACTCTAATTACTAGTATTTATTGGCTTACCTTAAAAAAGAAGACGATATTAGCGAAGACTATATCCATACAAGTGGTTACGGACACGACTACTATCCAAGGTATCAATAATTTTTTGCTTTCCTTTAATTAACAAAAGTTAAGAGCATTTTAGTTGAAGTGCAAATACAGTAAATGAAACACTAATTTCATTGTTTTGTTTTGTAATCTAATTCTAGTATTCAATGGATGTATAGTATACTCACAACACAGAGACCAACGATTAAGAAGACGGATGCGATCACACAGAATATGGACAGAATGACCATCAATGAGGACAAGACGAGGAGAGCTGAAACACATTGACAACAGTTTGTGAATAAATACTTCAAATATTTATTAATAAATTATTAGACAATATATTCAGATTATACAGTATTAATATGTTCTGTATAAGTAGGCCATTTGTTGTGATGAGCCAGAACACTTTTAAAGTATAAAGTTCCAGCTCCAGAAAATGCTACTAAACTTAGCAATATTAAAAATGTAATCCTGCTAATATTTTTAACACCATTAATCAAGAAGATTTATCAATGTCATTCTATTTATTCAGGATATTTCCAAAATCAATTTAATCTAGCAAGAATGTCTATATACTGTATATGTAATATTAGAGTCGGATTGAATTGAATTTTATTATTGATCCAGGCAATTTATTCATGCAATCAATTTATTTTATACTCCAAATCAATTTCCGAATTCTATGAAATTTCTTTTTAAAGAGAGTATAAAATTGAAAAATGATCTAAATATTTCAAGTTAAGAATTTAGCATGATGAGATTCAATTATTCATTGAAATGCTTTTGAAATTTATTAGACTGCTAAAATTTAAAAGGCTAGGATAATATTATTTTGATAGGTATTCTCTCTCTCTCTCTCTCTCTCTCTCTCTCTCTCTCTCTCTCTCTCTCTC